>VMBQ01005655.1:0-65802 GCA_007657795.1 Dreissena rostriformis
TTTTTCAAATTCGTTGGCAAAGGCTGTTCATTATAAACAAATTTTACCCCAAAAGTCCCTTAACTGTTATAATCAATTTAGCGTATGATAGGTAAACGTGCAGTGAAGCTAACACATGTTTTCTTCCAAAGGTTATACTGTTGTTGTATTAAGAAGTTAACACACTAACTCTAAAACAAATGCCCACACTGCTGCGAACAGGAAAATTGCTATTTGTGTAATAAAAAATTGCACAATGTCTGAAGTACGTTTCCCCACAAGGATGATTATATATATTGTAAAATTTATTGCACTTGTGGAGCCAGTCGTTCCTCGAATTAAAAAAAAACAACGAATTCATCGCTTGAAAACCAAACGTCGCAGTACAATTTCACACTAATTGTCATATCATTATTAAACGTTATTCAGAGGAACTATGACTAGGGTAAAAATATGTTCGTTCATTCTATTATTGTTTGACTGTTTACATTGATTGTTCTTACTTCAAACCCAACATTATGTTATACATGAATATGAAGATATGTGACATCCATTGAAACCCGAATGTTCACTGGTTAATACAAATTTTAGTGTTCGAGCTTAAATTAACAATCGGATTACACCTGATTTTGCCCAATTAAATCATATAGAGTGCGATTTAAAAGTACTTATTTTGTTTTGGTATTAAATCTATGAAAACAAACAGGGAAGGTGTAAGGGTCGAGTGTCGTCTGGCATGTTTACAATGTATGCAAAAAAGGTTTTGTTTATTTTAAGTTTATTATTAAATAGGCATGCGGATACATATCTAGTGTATTTGTCGAGAATTAGACAGTTTATCCATATTCATCTTAAGCCTCTCCTGACAATGTCACATCGTTTGTATTTGGAAGTTTATTTCGTCTTTCCGCGCATGAGGCTGCATTATGTGAGGGCACGGAGTTATTACAAGCGCTCCTACATACATAACTTTCTAGATACATGCACGTTGGGTGGAGTTTTAAATAACAGCTTCCAGCTATTTATTTTTTACCACGTAAAGACATTCAATTTTGTTTTTGTCTTGTGCTGCTGGGTATGACGATGGAGTACCCGGAGGAAACTCCGCCATTCCGGTAGCAATATCGCATTGTCAACCATGCATTCTCTATTTATCTGCAAATAACATTGATTTGTGTTGCAATGAATAGAAATTTAACCGGACGGTAATGTTTGAACAATCCACGCATCAGTTTGACAAAGATTTGTTTGCCGATAAACATGCTAAAATGATTTTTACATGATCTGAGAAAATGTTTACAATTGTAATGATAACTTATTATACTATGCTACAGACATAAAACTAATTTTGCGTTGTTAAATGATAAGTCATGCTGAAATATACAATAGTATGTCGTTTGGTGCATCTGTGATGAATCGTCAATCGATACAGACGATCATGGAACAGAAGCTCTGGCGTATAACATGTTGAGAATTATTTGTAATATCCTTAACAACTTTATATATGAGTCACACTAACCAATAGTAGATCGATGAATCATTGTTGATTATTCTAAAAACATGCAAATTCACTTGAAATATGCCGCCATGAAAATGGAAACGCAAACATAGGAATAGAAGGCGTGAAGCGTACTGAAAACTTGGATGCATGCCTTTGATCATACTTACATGTGTCCATAGATTTTAAGGAATGTTCCTTTTCTTATATTTTATAGATACTGTAAACATGAAATGGTGTTTACCACACTGTAATTGACATAATCCATTAATAAACCAGTAGTTCGTTTTACGTTCATCAGAGTAAAATAGCAGACGATAAGTCCGTATTGGATTTATGAAAAAAAATCATGTTCAAATTGTTGTTGTTTTTTCGATTAACCTGAGATTTCTCACATATTATTTTGGAGGAAAGGTATTGCGTAACATAACGTTGATCTGATTCACGAGGACAAACTTGTAGCAGACTTGTGTTTCTGGTGCGGATTGACAGATGTTAGCGAAATGTGATATGCTTGATAAACATCAAGCATAATCGTGTCAGCCAAAATATTTATTTGCACACAATTCCAAATATGTTACCATCAGTTTTTGTATTCGACTGGTCGTATTGTGCAACCGTTAACCCTTCACGCTACTTCTTAATTATTTATTGCAACTTTAAAGATTATCTGAACAATTGAAAAAATTCCACATCGCCTATTTAAGAAGTAATGGTGGTGCGCATGGTGGCGTACTTCTGCAATAACGTTCTGGTGTGTTTGTGGGTTTGTAAGGGCGACAATACAACACTCCAACACAAAAAAACGACAAATGTCATACTGACCGTGTCTTTGGGTATATTTGTCCTTTTGGCGTCTCGCCTTCCAAACCCGCAAACACACCAGAACAACAGATGCACTAACACGCCAAAATATTGGTAAAACATCCAGATATATATATATTAACCATGTTGTCGTTATTGCGGTTACAAACATGTCGTGTTTGCGACTCCGATTTGTCGTTCTGGCGTGTTGACTGCTTGGAAAATAGTCGAAACGCAGACTCGAATGTGTTAAACTTTTGTTTTTTTAAGGAAGATTATTCTGGGCCTAATATATGTACACGTGCTTTACACACATGACGTTTCATTTTGTTTTAGTTGCACCGGAGATTATAGATTATGGGGAGACAACTTTCGTAGTGCCGGAAGGGGAGACGGTGGATCTCACGTGCAACGCCACGGGCGTCCCAATGCCGGTGGTCACCTGGTACAAACAATCTAAGCCAATAAAAGACTACACAGACGGCTATTTTGCAGGTAATAATAGCCTGTTATAAACAATTAAAATGTTAATTGGGATTGAAATTATTAAATACTTTTATAGTAATACAAATCGTGAAATCAAAAACATCTCATTTGTTTTCACGCATTTAACCAAATTCCCACATTTCACACATATTTAGTCTATTATCAATAAGATATTGATGAAATCGTTGAAAACAAATAAATGAAATAAAAGAATACCACAATAAATGCTTATCGATAAATTATCGATACACGCTACTATGTTATTGTAACACACGTCTACCAAGGCATATTCCCTTTTAAATACATTGTTTTATTAAGTTTCACATAGTGCTATTGTTCAACACACAATTTGTTTGATTGTTTATGATTGAAAACAAACTTCTTTTATCAGGGGGGCGAATTCTCCCAGGCGAGACTTTACGGTTGAAAAATGTGTCACGCTTTTGCGGAGGGAGATACGACTGTATTGCTGAAAATGGTGTACCTCCTAATGCTACGAAGGTCTTCCACATTACAGTGGAATGTAAGTGTTGGTATGCTGCAGACAGGAAAGAAAACAATAATGAAGTTTCTATTTAAGTACTTAAGCTATAGCTTAAAACTTGCTTACGTTAAAGATATACATAAAAAAAATTATATACGTTCCACGTGCATTCCTGATTTTTGTATTAACGCATGACGAATAACATGGTTAAGCTCTGTAAAGCATTGATTTTGATAAATAGCATATACTCTTCACCTTATCTGACTAATTGGCCCAATTACCAGTAGATGTTAGTAGACACATATTATGGAATTAAGTAAATCCGAATAAAACAGCATTACATTTAAACATGGCGCATATGCATATATAAGATGTTCAAGTCTTCAATTAAATTTCATGGTTATGGTCGATTTTGCAGTTCCGCCGGAAGTGAGCCTTACGAATAAGCGTCTTGGCCAGTCGGTGGGTCGCGAGACGTTCCTAGAGTGTCGGGTTGCCGCCTCCCCACACGCCAACATATACTGGACGCGCGAGCGTCAGGGTCTGCCACTGCGCAAAACTAACAAATATGTCACCAACGTTTATAATGACGGCGAACACGAAAAGACATTGTCGCTAAATATCATAGATATTACTAAGGAGGATTTTGGATCTTATACGTGTCACGCTTCCAACAAGCTTGGTGAGGATAGCGAAACTATGTTTCTATATGGTAAGTCGTTTTCTAATTCTAGATCGGTTTACGATTTTACAATCAAATGGTTGCTAACCTTTAAAATACGTTTGAAGACGAATATTACAATTAAATTTCCTTTTCAGACAATATACCATTACCTGTGATTGTTTTACCCCAGTTGCTAACGTTTTCCTTAACATATCACAAACACAAACAGCTACCGAATCTAAAAATATAAAAACGTTTAAATAAAGAAACTACAAACTGTTCTTCCAGAAATTATCAAAGTGACTGAACCAACTGTGACAACGACACCTTATAGGACCCGCCCATCTGTCCGCCCTGTCAGCCCCCCTAACTCTGTGAACACCCCAAACTACTATCCTCGGAACGGTATGTCGACAGATTACATTTTTGTCATGATTTAAGTATGTAACTACATGTATATTAGCTTATAATATAAAACGATTACCGAACCCTATATTGTTTACTCTACAGCGGATATGATGCTGTAATATATGATTAGTATGTTCATGTTAATATATTTATGTCAAGTTGTATTCAGTGTATATAATGGAATTGATACTTTATGCGTTTGTATATACGTTATTATATTGCTTAAAGTTACTTTTATACACTAGTTCTTCGATATTTCAAGTTATGATGTATTGTATAACTTGTAATGCCAAAACTGCTATTCAAGTATAAGGTAGATTTAATCTTGCCTTATTAATTTTCGCCCATAATTCGAAAATGGTTGTTGGGACATACGACGAAAAACAAGATCACGCTGAAGAAACGTGTTTCGGTCTATGTGATAAAGATAAAACAAGCTGCATATCATTGCACTGTGATGGTTCTGTGGATAGGTGTAGGTTCTGTATACCAAATGTTATAGGTTCGACTTCTTTCTCTCTGTTTACATACCGTGTCTATCTATGGTTGACTGTTTTTATACATGTCATGGTAATTCTAGTGAACTGTGTAAGTGATAGCAAGTCAAATAACGAATTAAATCGAACGCATGTTTTTCCTTCGACGGTTATCGTATGATGCAAAATTGGTGTAAGTGTGGATTATTGTGTCCATCAATCGTAATCCATACACAATTAATTATCCAGTATGAACAAATGATATTTGAAAAACAAAATCAAATTTGAGTCTCGAACCAGACAACCATAAGTAATGGGCTTTCAATTGCTATCATTGGGCTTTGTAGGGGATAGCTATGATCTTTGTATACGTGCCGTAACAACCTAGTATCTACTCTACCGTTAACTCCACCCTTTGACATAATACAGTTTGATTTCAAAATGCCTCTATCTATTTTTCAGATCAGTCTGGTCAATTTAGTGAAAGCGTGTACTACAATTTTAATTCCAAGAACGCTTCACCAGAACAGCGGTTTGCGCATGCACATTTGTTTACGGAAGTTCTAGTGATATGGATTTTTAAACAAGTTCAAGCCTAATTGCGTACAATAAGACTTTTTTATACTATTGCTAATGGACCAAATTTATGGTTACCACAACATGAGATTGTTGAATTGAAAATAGTGTAATTTTAATAGCATGAAAATAAGGATGTAAGATAAGTTATCCAAAAAAAACTTTAATCGCCCAGAAAGACTACATGTATATATGTTTATATAAAATTTATGCTGATAAATGCCACTTTGGTCCGGCGGTATAAAACTATCGAAAATATCTATCGATTGACTTCTATGACTTTTTTCTTAAATGTACATAGTCGAACATCGGCCACTGGCATTACGCATAGGAATGGAGAAGATTACCCGTTAATATTGTACAAAAAGATGGCCGTGGTAGCTGAGAAGTTAAATAAATCGGAAAAAATCATCGTTATACTGACATTTTTACCGATCTAAGTTCCCACTACAGATCATAATTATCGGAGGTTGCTCTTAAAATTGCTGTTGTCATGAGAACACATCATGGGGGTATGACTTTTACCAGTCTGTCTGCTGTGAGTTGGACACAGAGGTGTTTGCTTTGTGTCGTATATCTTCAAATTCAGTATTATGTAATAAGCATTCAATGTATTGAAGTTTAAAGTCATTAAATGAGTGTGTCGGATAATCATTTTAGTCGTGTGTAAAAGCTGACATATTATTCTCTTGTATCGTTTGTCTTTCATCGTGAATGTTTGCATTGAATAAAACAAGCGAAATTAAGAACGTGTCGGAACGTTCATCATCTACATGTGTACACTTTCTTTGCCTTTAGCTCATCATATCGTTATATAGTCACATTATTTAAAGGGATGAACTTAGTTTCATAACTCTCTTCTTGGGAATATTAGTATTCAAGAACGCGAGATGCACGCAACTTTACCTCCGCTAATAGTAATTAAAAAAAAAATGATGAAATCATATAGCAGTTTTTAAAACATATTAATTACAGTGAAATATAATATTTCACTGTGGTCTATGATCCTTTTGTAAATTGTTAACGACGAATTATAAAACATGCACGGATGAGAGGAATTTGTCAACATGAAACAATTATTTCAACGTTTTCTAAACATGGGTGTTTTAATACTTGCTTTTAATTTGAATCTGTGTTATTGTATGTGTTGCTTGCATTCGTTAATATATATATGTTTCATTGACTGCCATATTATTCATGTTGATAATCTTCTTGTTCTAATGTCTGCACGTTGTGTGTTGTGAATACGTTTTTGTAAATAAACACCACAATAAAAATAGGAAAAACCGCATTTGTATTTGTGTTTTCCTCATATGATGTGCAACGGTTTACACAAAATTGATAATTAGAATGCGTAAGTATAGGTAAAAAAAAAATCTCTTCTTCAAGAACCTGCAATCTCATTATTTGTACTGTAATTGTCAAATTGTCTGTGTTTTTTTTGTTTCGCCAAATTCGATTAAGATTCGTTATATTAATTAAACCGCATTCTATATTATATCTTTTATATTACACGGTAAGGAATTGCTTTTAATAGCCGTTTCACATTAGTTGAATTCAACTTGTATGACAATACAAATGACATATGTTTAAAACCTTATATTTGTTATAAGCAATTCATGAACCTTCCGTATAAATATCTTTTTTTTTAAATGGCATAAGGCTTTGGCGAATAGTCACACATCCATTATTATTTGTATAATGCATTAAAACTTTTTATGGTCTGTATTTCTTCCATTGCAATTGCATCTTGTATATAAAATCGAAATGAGTATTTTCATTTTACTTTCGTCTCTTTATTTAAGGTGCACGAGTCGGTTTCACAGTTTTACGTTAAGTATACCAGGAAATAATAACGTGCAAACCGGTTTAAACCGTTTATTACAAGATGAACAAAATTGTTTCGAAACAGATACAAAATTCCAATCGAACATTTATTTATTTTTTCTGTATTACTTTCATTAAAATTGCATCAGCTATCTGAAATGAAATCTTACTGAGAATTTTTACTTTCGTCTCTTATTGTTAAGTTGACGAGTCGGTAACACAGTTTTACGTTAAGTATGCCAACCAAAAAAAAGCGTGAAATCCAGTTTTAGCCGTTCATTACAAGACCAATAAATGAACACAATTGTAACGAAACCGATGAAAGAATTCCCCTCTAACATTAATTATTCAGTCACGGAGCGACACTGGTTGCCTTTTTAACTTCATTTATCAGGTTTTATTAGAATCCTCGATGCCGTCGGACGCTCAGTTATAAACGAATGAAGCAATAAAACAGGCGAACAGTTTGATATCCATCAAGACTAGGCATATCACGTGAATAAAGAAAACACAAAAAATATATTATACATAATAAGCATTCAGATGTATCAGTTTTATTTTCAAAATTTTAATCAAAGGCACTGAAATGTTACATGACAGTATTAACTGAGTTAAACGAACGCGTTACCCTAAGTTACTATTCTATGTGCGATTTATGTATTGAAAGAAACAAATAACAAACAATAAGCAACATGAAATGGAAACATCATGCCATTTTGTGACTTTGTAACTTCGAATGATATTGATCGTAAAAAGATGAATCATTGAATCGTGAATCAATTTTAATAAAAATTCTAGGCGATTGAACAAAATGATTCGTTTGATAATTTTCCGAATTTTGACAAAACGTTTTTAAATATACTTGATATATTATGATACATGTAAGTGTTGCGTTAAAGTGCGATTTATTTTATGTATGTGGCATAGATATGCAACTGTATTGAGCATTGATATTGTTTATTCAATTAAACTATTGGAATAATCTCAACATAATATATTAAGGCCAGTGTACCACAATACATGTCCGTTTGTGGGGATCTCTTTAGGCAGAACGTTAATGTTACACTCACGTTCTGTAGTTCTTTTATATTTGTCAATAACATTTCTGAAAAAAATATATAGGGCACTGTTCAATGTAGTTTCTTTCAACTGCGTTTTAGTCAAATTATGTCGGATGTTGAAAATTTGATATAATTTAAAATGCAATGAAGCTTGTTAGTCTTGAGACTTGAATATATGGGAAAACTATGAAGAGGTTGGTCAATTAATGCTTACATGTATTGTAAATGCCAGACGGCCAGACGGCGGAAATCAATCAGCTTAACGGACTGCAATACGGTATGGACGAACATACAAGCTGTATATACGTTTAACTGTAAGATCATTGTTCTTGTTTAGATAATAGAATAAGTTTCGTTAGCCAAAATACGCTTCATTCGGTTTAACTATATTGTTTTACTGTCTACGTCGCGTAACCATCAACCGCTGACATCATTTTAAAGCACATTTATTAATTGTGGATATTGACATTTGCCTGTTGCTATTTGTAATATTACAGTTTATATGTACGGATAATACATTTGTTGTTTACTGATTGTCAATCGAGTGATGCTCAATGCCAGTTGGTTTTTATCATATGCCAGTTGCTCATTGTTTTCTTTTTCATGCATTTACATAATGTCAATCAGCGATATGCAACAAAAATCAGTCATTGAACACAGGACTTCCATAAAGTTCACAAGGAAACTGGTATATAATATTTGTAATAAACAACTGGCATTTAAGAAATGGCAATTGGCAATGAATAACCGTCCTACTAAGCGCATGCTCATGAACTATGGAATATTTGTACACGTTGATTATCAGCAAAACTCCCCATGTTATAGAACATGTTGTATTAAACAATTGACGCAATGTATCGCAGATTGGAGGCGCTAAGAAATCTAAAAGTCGCAAACATGAACACGGATGTGCAATTACAAAGTCTCTTGATGTCAGTTCGAATTAATGATCGTATCAGTAGAACCGGGCCAAAGTTTGTCTTCGGAATTACGCGGTCTGCAAGTGGAATTTAATGATGAAACAGATCATTATAGTGATAACCAATTATCAGTCATATTTGTTTGTAATTTTAATGGACTACGGTTAATATGAACGCATTGTAATTGTTGTTTATTATGTATACATGTATTACTACTACTTTTGTTTTAATTTTACAGGAAGTAATACAGATCACATATTGCTTTCGTCTCAGATGTGTTTGGCAGCCCGTTTCACTTATACAAATTGTAACACAATAGTATAAAACAAGTAATGTGCATCAAATAAAATATATTTGTTTAGTTGTTTTTATTAATGCATCATTTTATAAGTAGCGTTAATAGTTTAAGCCATTGTTTACGCCGAAAAAGTATGCTTTGCACAGACCGTTCTAATGCGGCGACCAAAGTTTAATGCATTGGTGTTTATATTTGTCATGTACTTTTTGCAATCGCCTTATGGTTGTAAAATTGAAAATTGGTATCTTGACTAGGAACTTTAATTTATGTTCACATGTAACTGACTTTGGAGTTTCTTTTTGTTTAAATGAGTTTGTGTATAACATAATGACTTATCAATGCAAAATACATGTTGCAGAGCCCGGTCGCTGTTGTCATGGTGAACATGTCACTTCGGTGTCTCATAATAATTACAGACACACATTTTAAGCTAGTATCTGGTTGGCTATTGAAATTGCAAAATAATGTCATGCCATTCTAGCTCGCGAATGGATGTATTTGTTCGCACAAGTGTAATTTATCAAGTTTAGAATTTCACAGTTGCAAATCGTGCGTGTATAATTTTATTGACACGCAGATTCAATGATCCAATCTGTTGTTCTCTCAAATGCTTTATTTACAATTGCATTGGTGTTTTTATAATAGTAGCATAAAGGCATACGAAGCATTATGCACATCAACTCGGATTCAAAATGCTAGGGATATTCGAACTTGCGGAAATCCAGAAGAACTATAGAGTGCACGCATGAAAATTAACGACAAATTTGTAAATGTATATATTTTGTGGTTAAAAATTATTTAATTTCATAAATGAATTCAGTAATCAAAACTTGAATCGATCATACGTGTAAACGTACACTTTTTTAGGTTTTAGTCTATGCATATTTCTTGAGAATTGAAACATCAGCGAGATATCAACAGGAGGAGCAACTCTCTTTTCCAGCAGATACTATTTTATTTAAAACATACTGATCAATTACCCATACAAGAAATGCCAATTCATGTAACACAACACTAACCATAAAAATTAGTGTTAATATGAAACTCCGCTTTTATTACGCATTTAAGAAAACTGAACAAACAAATGATGCTGATACGAGCGGATTGAAGGAGGTGAAAAACACTGCACTCTTTGGACTGTTTCAATCGTTACATGTTTATATGTCGTGTGATGGATTTGTGAAATTACTATACGGCAAGTTTTAAATTTGCATCGCTAATGGCTTCTTTTCGTTAAATATGCAATAACAAAAAAACAGCCAAATGTCGTCTGCACCAAAACGAAAACAAATGTCTATGGGAACAAAAAACAGGCTACTGTTATTCGGAATGGTCGTGTGTCGAACACAAAGACAGTAATATGTATAACGTAAAGACGTACACAGTAATCTAACTGTCCTAAAATGTACGGTCTTTTTCAATCACACGATAATAATACACGAGTTGTGCACTTTGGTGTGCTTTTGAACGTTTTATAATGGTTAACGATGCCCCTCTTTACACCTTCCCACAACCAAAATCCTGTGTATGCGCTTGGCATAACTATTTAACTCATACGTGTTCCATCATCGTCCCTTGAGGTCCAATACTACACTTGTTGACCCTCATAACAATACAATTGGCACACAGAGCTATGCAAACTGACAATATCGGATATTAACCAATGGCATTGCTCGTGTCTCGGTTATGAGGATACATTATTTGAATCATACATTGCAAAGATGTAAATATAGTCCAAAATTAAAATACACAAAACACATTGTAGCATAAAAATAATGTAACATATATAACTTCTGTGTTTAGAGAAGGATGTTTTGTGGTTTGCATCGAAAATTTCAAACACGTGCTTCTATTAGGATATAAATTAATGCTTGGGCGTTGTGTCCGTAAATAATATACAAAGTCATAGCATGTCAATACTGTTTTCCATTAAAAAAAATAACATCTTGTTTTGGTTACTTCAAACAACCGTTGTGCTGTTATATGACGGGCGGTTGAACAGCATAGTATTGCAAGTTGATATTTGCTTATAATTATTCTTACCAGCGTTTACTATGCCTCTGTAAGGTTTAAGCGAGCGTTTTCTCTCTGCCCAACTAGTGTCTACATATAACGATTTAAATTGGTTATAGAATAGTCATAGTGAATAAATATGTTATATAACACGACAATCACCTGCACGCAAATGCACCGCTTGTGAAATTTATGTTTACGAAAATCAGCAATCATGACTATACGGAAAACAAATATCGCGTACATCTTACGGATGCGTTCACGCTCTTTTTTATCGTAATGGAGTAATCAGGGTTTGAGTGGCCCACGGAGAGCAACACTACCTAGATCAACAATTTATCGAAATTATACAGTAGATTCATTTGTTTTCAATGACATGCAACTCATGGCTCCATAAAATCAGGCATCTTCGTTTGATGTTATATTCGCGAATGTCTATAATGTCGGATACAAGACTTCGGACTTTAACGTTCGTTTGACATTTGATTTTGTGGCTGAGATGACAAACGAAACACACCGGAAATTAGTTTCCGGCGAAACATATTGGTTTCAAATGTTGCTCGAAATGGAGTTATATAAGCAAGACACACATTATGTCACTGACGTAACCCATTTTATTAGTAAATCGTTCGACATTTACATAAATGAGACATGACGATCGCTGAAACTATCGCATACTTAAAATCTAAATTTGGAGCCTGAATGGTATAGTGCCATTGTGTTTCATTCGGTTATTTATGAAACACATTCACAAATATTGTTTAAGCCAAAAGGCACACATGAAATATGTAAAGCATTCGTTAATGTACTATTGCAACGGTACATACAGGCTTAAAATTGTGTAGAATGTGTAATGTGGATTAATCTACATTCTCAAAGTAACGCATGGACTAAAATGATAATTGAATGGTAATGTATATGTTAGTTTATGTCCCATATTAATATTAGTCTATAACTGATAACTGTCGATGAAAATTGCGGAAACACATATTAAAGTAACTTAATAATATACAATAAATGTATCGCATTATATGATATGGGTTTCGATTTGTTGATATAAAGAATATCGTGAACATGGCTCAACATGTTTCGTATTGATTTCTGCGTTGTTCAGGGCATACACATGTAATGCATATTGCTCAGTGTATTCTAAATCAGGGTAAAGAACATATGCAAACGTTCCCTTTCGAAACACTTGTTTGACAGTAATTTTACAGATGCTTTTTGCATTAATTGAGTTGAATCTGAAACGTAGATATTTTACATCACCATCCACCAGTGACAGTTACTGTCAGTTTATATTACTACATAGCCGAAATATCAAATAACGACCAAACAATAAACTAAACTATTTGTAGTTCATGTAGTTCAAACAAACATTAAAATGAATGCGATATCAATAATGTTCATGGCCGTTGTATGTGCTATACATGTAGTAAAACCAACTTTTTCGTTAATATAGGACGAAAGTTCTGGTGTAAAATCGTTCATCTTAACCGGAAGGCTTAAGTATAATAACTATCACAATAGGCGTTTCAAATTTAACATTTACGTACATTATACAACGCATCGGAAGTATTTTAACAACTTGATTAACGCATGTATTAATAATTAAACATTATTTTATAAATATGGCAACTATTTTAGATAAAACTAACCACTGAAAAAGAGATGTTTTGTTGAGATGATTATTTTTATACCCACGCTTTTAAAAACGTGGGGATATTGTATTGATCTCCGCTTTCTTTTTTTTGTTGGATCGGCCACTTTCTCCTCCTACACTTTTAGCACTAGAACCTTGAAACGTACACACATGGTAGCTATGAGCATATGTGCGACGGTGACGGTGACGGAATTTTGATCTGCCCCTGGGTCAAAAGTTATGGGTAAATAAATGGGTAAAATGGGAAAAAAAACTCATTTTACTAACAACATGCGACGCACATGATAATAACTTTTGACCCAGGGGTCAGATCAAAATTCAAAAAAGTGCACCGTCGCACATATGCTCATAGCTACCATGTGTGTAACTTTCAAGGTTTTAGTGCTAATATTGTAGGATGAGATAGTGGAGAATGGGAGTTGGGGTGGGGCCGGGTCAGAGATTTTCACTCATTTGTTAGGTTATTGGACATTAACTTCTTCATTTTTGCACCGATTTACTTCAAATTGATACTGATCATCTCTTATGACTATACGGTCAATCTCAACTATGTTTGGACCCATTTACAACCCTGGGGCGCCCCGCCCACATATACCACACACACACAAAATTTTGCTTTAACATAACTTCTTCATTTATTCACCAATTGACTTCAAATTAATACTGAACATCTCTTATGACAACACGGTCTATCTCGACCATCCATGTCCACATTACCCACCCCAGGGCTATTGATAAAGGTAAAGGCAGCTTGATTCCCGTCCTCTGTCAAATTTATCGAGAGTTGCACGGGTACCACTTCCCCGTACCCTCATTTTTTTTTCGTACCCAATGTTTTTTTCCTTCCCAAGTTTTTTTTCTTACCCAATTTTTTTTTCGTACCCAATTTTTTTTGTTTGTACCCAATTTGTTTCTTACCCACATTTGTTTTCTTACCTAATTTTTATCTCGTACCCAATTTTTTGTTCGTACCCAATTCTTTTTTCGTACCCTAATTTTTTCCTACTCAAATTTAATTTCGTACCCACATTTTTTCGTACCAAATTAGTTTTCGTACCCAATTTTTTATTTTTTTTTGTACCCAAATATTTTATCGTACCAATTGGTTTTTGCACCCTAATTTTTTGTTGGCATAATTTGTTCGTAAACGCAATTTGCGTACCCAATTTGTGTTCCTACCCAAATTTGCCTTTTACTATAACTTTTACACCGATTCACTTCTAATTGATACTGAACTTCTCTTATTTAAATACGGTCAATCTTAACTATGCATGGCCCTTTATCAACCCTGGGGCGCCCCGCCCACATAGACCACGCCCACACAAAATTTTGTTATAACATAA
Organism: Dreissena rostriformis; assembly: GCA_007657795.1. Classification (NCBI taxonomy): domain Eukaryota; kingdom Metazoa; phylum Mollusca; class Bivalvia; order Myida; family Dreissenidae; genus Dreissena; species Dreissena rostriformis. Next base: position 14,501 of record VMBQ01005655.1, read on the forward strand.
CTTCTTCATTTATTAACAAATTGACTTTAAATTAATACTGAACATCTCTTATGACGGTCCATCTCGACCATCCATGTCCACATAACCCATCCCGGGGCCCCACCAACATAGACCTTGCCCACCCAAAACTGCCTTTTAATATAACATCTTTGGGGCGTGGGGATACGCGTCGGCCTCTGCCGCGCAAGCTCTAGTTTCATATTATGTTTATATTTAACAAAAAACTATTGTGATTGCACAAACAAAGTATAAATCATTGTCGAAATTTAACCAAAGACCATACATACATACAGATCGCGTATATGCGCGCAATCGAGTTATTGTGATATGCATGGCAGTACGTGCATTGGCTTACCGAAAATTTCTCTTCTTAAATGTGGCAAACGTTCTAGATCGGTTTACATTACAAAGGACACATACAATCACTCCTACCAGACTGTCATTCTTATTGTCACCCAATCGTTCATTTATTATTCAGCGCCGCTTTGCCACGAGTTAACTTAATCTCAATCATTCTCCTGGAGGTAATTAAAACAATGCCCATGGGAATTAGCATTTACCAAATATTAAAGATGCATGCGATAAGGAAAGCACATCGCAGCTTTAAAGCGCGAACTATAATATATAACTTTAAGCTTCAAAGCATAATGTGTTTTATGTTGTTTTTAATACTTGAATTTAGATCATTATTACTGTAGCGTATGAAAAATAACAATAATATTCCTTAATAGCGACACCTATCAATCTGTGTTGATTAATTCTGGGCTAGGTATAAACTTATGCTTGCCATCAACTACTTAAAACACTCGAATTTTTACTTTGATAGTTGCAAGGCAGTTATCTGACCTTCAATACTTGTTGTATATTGAATGTTTGTCTTAAATATACCGTCCTTCATTGTATATTAAAAAAACACTTGTTTTTAATAAAGAAATATTGAAGGGTAACATTAATTTTCTTTGTTGACGGTGTCTCTGGATTAGTTGTTTTTTATTTACGATAAAGCACAGTACACTAGAATGTGACCTTTAAGTACCCAATATAAATTGTAATATTAAAAATTAATTAGAGGATGACTAATATACATACACAACAACACTTTCGAAACTTGTGGTTCAAATGTCGTTATCTTTCGTTATTACTGCTACTAATATAAATAATGTATCAAATATAGTGCATGCGCGGACTCATCTCTTTTCGTGTTCGTCTGTCACTTCTTAGTGGAAAAATCAGAAACACACTTTTAGACATAATATACCAAGAGAGGAAAGTCTGAGCAAGTTTTGTTAATTCCTATTAAGACCAATCATTAATCAAAACATTATCGAAAGAGATGAACGAACTCCAGTCTTATATACATTATTCAGTGACGAAACGACACCGATTGGCTTTTCAACATCATTTATAAGATTTTATTAGAATTCCGCGTGACTTTAAATGCCCAGTAATAAATAAATGATGCAATACAACAAGGGATGAATGTGATATCGCTCAAGAGCATGGCTAAATCCTCAAGAAAAAACTACAGGCGAAATATGTCATATATACTGAGCATCCATAAATCGTGTTGTAGTTGTTTTAGTTTTCCGTCATTGATACAAAAAGGTAACGAGATATAAAGACGCCCTTTGCGATTACTATTCAGTACCCGAGTTGCATTGATCTATAATAAATATAGTTGATAACATTTGTCGTATTGTGGGTATATGTGTTTAATCCATGTGCTTTTATTTTGATACTGACTTCATTCAAATAGTGTCTTTTATTATCATCCGAATATGATATTCCAAATTCTTGTCCAGGCAAGTACGTACTGAAGAAACAAATTGATAAAAAGGGCGAACAACAAAACCGATGTCAACAATGTAAGATATTAATTAAAATCATGAAGATGGTGTTGTTTGTGGAAGAAAAACGCATCATTTGCTGCAATTGTTCAGGGAAAACAATTACCGCTCCCGTGAAATTACAATTACTGTCGATCCTAATTATGGTAATTCTAGCCTGTAGACAAACAGTGGAAGAATTAGACCATCGCATTTATGTGGTCAATTGATATCCTTTGCTAACGAATATGGCATTTCATTAGGATTGGTTTCACGGAAATGTGGTTCACAAAAATGTGGTTCACAAAAATGTGGTTCACAAAAATTCATGTTATAATTGAATATTTACGCCCTGCAATACTGATGGGAACTTTATTATTGCAAAACGGCGATTAAGACTTTGAATGCATTCCCAATTGATGTTATAGCTTTTGATTTCAAGTTGTATGAATGTTGCTTCTTGTCAATTTAAAACTTCCGTCGTACAATCAAATGGAGATGGCCTTTTTTTGCTCAGCGTTTTTACAATGTATAAACACACTGTAACTTAACTAAATATTGCTTTTCCTGGTGTATATAAAATGAAATATTGAAATATTAATCATTTAATGTTTCAAAAGAGATAGGATTATGGTAAAGCCATGAGACAAATAGCCTATAGAAATTGATGTAATACAATACAATATCATGCCATTCTATATAGCACAATATAACTATGTCTATATACAGTAAGTGATTTATTACAATTGTTGAGTATGTACATACAGATACTTTAATGTTGCGTAGCCTTAAAAACTTCACATCCATGTATATAAGTTCATACTGATTTTTACGTTAACGCTAAAACAATATACCGTACTTAAAAGTATATAGACTTCTGTGTGTTCCAGATAAAAGAAGATGTCAAGTATAATCCGAGAGCTTTCGCAACAATTGTAACATAAACGAACATGCACTTAGGGCTTCGTCTCAATGTGAACGATGCCACTGATATTGATGGTAGACTGAAAAGCAATGATATAATTAATCGCAATTTACCTGTGTGTGCTCTATTTGAATCATTTTGGTATGAATGCATACATCTCAGTGTAATATCGCAAGGGGTCCAAACGTTGTCCTCCGAACCTTTATGGTTTGTAATATGTTATTGAGCCTTGTATATCAATATGAAGCAATATTTCGAAACTACGACTTTCTGTCTTTCCACACATTATACAAGATATGAATAACACATATAACACATAATAGATCAAAATGTTCATATTCTGTATTATTAAAATAATAGTATTATATAATTTATTGAGTAAAATTATACAATGACAAAAAGTTAATAAAACGAGTAAATGTAAGCGAATATGATGAAACGAGTATGCGTTTGTACGTCACTAAAAGCAACTAATAATAAACATTCCAGGAAGTAAACACATGTTTTTTCCAGTATGCAGAGAAGAAGTGGAACGTATCATGCAGTTTTACTTTCATCAGTCAAAAAATAAACACTTGGAATTTATGCTGGTCAGCGTGTAGCTAAGAAGATGCAAATTATTGTTTTCATATTTGAACAGCTGGTGCAGATCTAACAAAAAATAATCAACTTAACACATCTAACTTATTATTGAAAGCAACTTATTATTGCTATGAGCGGGGCACTTGTATTGAATAATCCAAGAAAACCAAAAGCAGTAGCAGTACCCTATTTTAACCATAATAGCAACACAACCTAAATGAAAACAAATGAAACCAATTCCTCGAAAATGGAGTTCAAATTGTGTTATCGTCATTTCAAATAAAAGTCAACTCTTGCTGTTATTGGTTCTCCCAACGGATTTCTTTTTCCACGATTATCTGATTGTAGGCTAAGGATACAGCATTATAAAATATCAAATAGTTTTACTGTTCAAAATGATGTAACAGCCAAAGACTGCGGCTAGCAACTTAAATGGTTGTATTATTATGTAATTGTGTGACAAATCTATTATACAGGTATGTTCATTCATGTTAAGATGAATCATGTGCATTGAATATAATTCGTAAGTTTACCTGATTATATTATGTGTAAGGGTACTTTACTTAAAAGTGGATAAAGTTGCTTCTAATAAGTTTTCAGTATTGCAATTGGGTTTTCATGACGCATCTTCTGAGTTTATAAAGTGATTGTCATCGATTACTTGATAAAAACATGTCACAACAATAACCATTAATCCACAAAACACGCATCTGTTATTGGCTGATTATTTCTGTTTAACGTTAAGCTATGCATATATCTTTGGGGGGTTTCGAATTAAGCATAACAACGTTTAGGAGATGCCAATTCATTGATGACGTCACATGTTAGGCGACAACCGACCTTAAACGGAAATTCAATTCATGCATGCATTTACATTCAAGTTTGAATCTTTATATTATAATCGTGTGTTTTCTCTGTTTCTAAAAATATGAAGATTTCAAACTTATTTTAAATTAAGGACCTCCCAGTCAGGTGATAACATTCGCTGTTAAAAACAATTATTTTATTACGCTCGTGGAGGTTTCTCTGCTCTGGTTGATGCATTATTGAGTAAATTTATTGAGTCACTGGCTTACTGACGTCACAGTAAAATGACTATGTAGGTGAAACAGCATGAAAATTAGACACAAGATTGAAAGAACACCTTACACGAACTTCTTCCGCCATATATGAACATTGTAAACAAACAGGTCACAAGATCGACCCTAACAAAACCAGAGTACTCACCTCCGAAGAACATTTATGGAAACGCAAAGTGAAAGAAACAATTGAGATCAAACAGCGGCGGCCATCACTTAACAGGGACAAGAGACTCGAGCTACCCCGGGTGTATGACAGTCTCCTCATGTCACGTGACCCTTCACCAGTCATGTGACTGTTACGTCAGTTAGCCAGTGATCAGTTGATGAAGAATATGTGATATCTTCGAAAATTCCAAGGTACATAATTCGGCTCTGAGTCCAAGAATTTACTCAATTCTTACTTTATTGTTATCTATATTGTTTACGACACCATGCACATTAACCAGTGATTCAGAAATCTGAAAAATTAACACATGCAAATGAAACCATTCAAAGTGCTTATTTGACGAGTAATTGTTTTTGATGGTTTTTTCTTTTGCATGATTTGTGCTGAAACTGAAAGGGCAATATTTCACAGTTTCTGCCACCAGTGACATTTAAACATATTACTCGGATATGACCACAATCCCGTCATTGTGTCTCTAAACAAAACGTCAAAAAAGCGAACACAAACGAAAAGATGGTATATATAGTTCAATGATACAACACAAATACATTAAAGAAAGATTAATAAACATAGTCTCATTGTATCGTATTAATATAAATGTCAATAAATAGGTATCGAAAACAATAAAGATTCGTTTTGCCGCAGTAAAAAATACATAAAGACAACACAAGTCTTCGAACACACAGAAGTAAACTTCATCGATTTATTTATTCGTTTTCTGTAAAAAAAATCATGAATTCTGGTTGACAAGTGTCACAAACAAGACAAAACGACGCAAATGTATTGTATTATGAATGTGTATTGTCTTATGTGTTAAGAATTTAAAAAATGATGATTGATATACTTATTCTTGTATTCAACGTGTTGCCTTATTTCATACATATATTCCTTATATTTAACCAATCCACAAAAGTGTCCGTGTGTAGCTCAGAATATTTTTTGAAGTAAACCGCCAGTAATGTTGCAATAATGTTTCGTTAAACTCTTTTCTCACTACTTGTTATATTGTTTGCGTATACCGTGGTTGCTGTACACTTTCATGTATATCACCATGCAACCATGACTTCTTGATGTGATGACGCATATCCAAAAATAGCTGTTGTCGAGAAATAACCGACCCCACCCATACTTTATTTCCGTTTCACATTAACACAACTTTCATGTTTTTAATAGATTTTTTTTCATATGGAGAGAAATGTAAATGTCATGAAATACCAATATTTAAAAATCATATCTACACGTCTTCAATATTTACCGCAAACAAAATATCACGCTATTTGTGTAAACGTTATAATTTCGCAATGCTTTTTTAAGTATGGCATTTTGCTATTTTGAATGAAAACACTTAGTTGCAGTTAGGAATGTAGATGCTATCATATATATCAGGGATTGTTAGTAACCAATTATTCAAGATTATAAAGAAAAAACTATATATTGTATGTCTGAAACTTACTGTAATCACATATATTTGGATTTTTTTTAAATATTAAATATAAATATATTTCTCATAATGTACCTAGTTATTTTTATACACCATATACTTATTTATTCTGGATACGAAACTACATTAAATAACAACAACCAACTGTAGCACAAAATACACTATTGCTTTGTATATTTTAATAACATATAGAACAGTCTCCCATTGAAATACATGATTTTACGTACTATAAACCGGTTTGAAAGCAAATTTTTTACCAATAATTTAGTATGACTAAGACAACCTCAATTCTCAACGAAAGCATGCTGTAAGCAGAAATCGTGTATAGTAAAATGCAATTGTTGATTGGCTGGACATTTTGTTAAACAAACCGTCAACCTTTGATTCCCAATGAATTTCCAGTACACTTTTACATATTCCTGATTAGTCTTATAGGTTTGCACATTTTATGAGCCTTCTTCGAGACCTACCTTTAACAAGCATGTTAATTCTTAAAATGAGGACCGGCTTGGTGTTGATCTTGCACATGTAATGCCCTCTTTCGGTGAAGCTTATCTCATGGAGTATGATGTTCAAGTACCGAATGTTCGGACGCTCCACGGCGATGCACGGGTCTTCGATGTTATGGTTCTCGTATTAACTGATAAGCGTCTTTCACGGATTCAGACCGATCTGCTGTAGCAAAAACGAATATCTACACAAATAATGTTCAAGTTTCATATCCCCTTAGACAGTCATACGTGTAGCCATATTTAAACGGTTGCGTTTAATTTAATTGGATTTGAGTTTTATTTTCAATAAAAACAAAACTTGTTTTAAAAGTGAAAGCATGAAATAACAAGCAGATTCTGGATGCAGTGTTTGTTTTTGACCTAGATTGTACATTTAGTAATATTTAAAAAGTATATGTTTGATTAACTTTATCTCAAATAATCATGCGCTTAAACGTAGTATTGTCATTAACGTAGTAATAACAATAACAGCTTTCAAACTATTACTTGTAGTGTTTTATGACCACAGTGATCCACAGTTAATGAATAACTGGAATGGCATACCATATATAGTAAGACAGATTGGTTATCTAAGATATACAACATAAAATTATTAAAGCAATAAAGTCAGATGTACAAACAATCTAAATATACATATTAATCACTAATTACTGGACTACTAGCATTTTCACGTTGCCTTTTTGCCGTTTTACGAAGAATTTATTTTATTTAATTGTAACTTGCAGAATGTTGCGTAGTGTATTGTTTACTTTAAAATGTACGTGGATAATGTTGACGGATTTTGCATCAACTATAAGTATACAAAGTTTGACAAAATAACAGGAAGGCTAGCATTTAACCGGGTCAATTTAAGTTGAAGCTATTGTATATAATTATTCACATATTCGACAAAACTCATTAAACAAGACAGCGATTATGTGTAACATGATCTTGACACTATTTTTAAGTCAATCATGCAAAACAGTTGCATCTCATGTAACTTCAGTTGCACCAACAGGAGAGGAACCTTTTATAGCACCAGGCCATTTATTTATAGCAATATATAATTTGTCCAACAGTGTGACGCAGCTTAATACACATAACAAAAAGCGCATCAAAAACTTTTAAAATGAATGAAACTTGGGGCACAGCATCAGAACTGTCTAAGCAAAACATTGGGCTCAATATATGACACTAAACCCAGAGGTTTTAACTAAGCATTAAAATGTATATAAAACCTTAAATCATAGCATTATAATCTTAGCCAAAGAGAAATAAAAAAGAATTATTACATTTGATTACTTCTAAACTAATAAATGCCATGATGCATTCCAGAGTGACGTAAGTAAACCTTTCAGAGGTACCATGATATGGAGCAAAAAACGCGAATCATTCACGTCTCGTAACTGATTAAAAAACGTCAGAGACATATCATCGTAAGCTTATATACTCAGATCACCGCCACGTAATTTCAGGAAGAAGTCTCAATTTTGAACCATTGTAATTATGCCCATTATATGTTGAAAGGAAAACAATACTTCATATCAATTCCTGCATGTCACAGTTCAACAATATTAAAGTTATTTAATGACGCAAGTCAGATTCTTAAAAGTACTAACAACGACTTAGTACGCCAGGCAGTATACATTTAACAATACCGTACACCCTACGGCGATAGAAATGAGTGTTCATTATGCATATGGAATACCGTTAGTGCCATCGTGGTAACACATTAAAATCCAGAGGCGAGAATGCAAGACCGCGGGAGTACGATGACGAGACTGCGACATTATGATGACGACAGTGCGACAATACGATGGCGAGAATGCAAGAACGCGATGGCGAGAATGCGAGAACACGAAAGTACGATGACGACAATGCGACAGTGCGACAATACGATGGCGACAGTGCGATAGTACGATGGCGACCATGCGATATTCATATCGTACTGTCGCCATCGTATCATCGCATTCTCGCCATCGCGTTCTCGCATTCTCGCCATCGTATTGTCCCACTGTCGTCATCGTATCGTCGCATTCTTGTCATCGTACTCTAGCGTTGTCGCATTCTTGCATTCTCGCCATCGCGTTTTCGCATTCTCGCCATCGTATTGTCGCACCGTCGTCATCGTTTGTCGCATTCTTACATTGTCGCCATCGAACTTTCGCACTGTCGCCATCGTATTGTCGCACTGACGTCATCGCACTGTCGCATGGTCTTCATCGTACTATCGTGTTCTCGCATTATCGCCATCGCGTTCTCGCCATCGTATTGTCGCACGGTAATGTCGTCATCGCATTGTCGCATATTCTTTATCGTACTCTCGCGTTCTCGCATTCTTGCCCTCTGGATTGTAATGTGTAACCACGATGGCCCTAACGGCATTCCGTTGTCCAATAACGTGCAATACACCGTGCGTCTAAATTGTTAACTATCTCGAAAACATTTCAACCAAATTGTATTTATTGTTTACAGTAACAATCCTACTATTTTCTGCTAAGAATTACTAACACATATCTTAAGGGAGAAATGAATGGTTTATTTAATGTCATTGTGTAGTTTGCAAAGCATTTTATTGCTACAAGACGGATTTAATGACGCCCTTGGTAATGCTTTGGAAAACCCGAATTAAAATGAAATTAACAAGTAATAGTATTTTATTTTATTTGACACTGAATTACATATGTAAGCGTTTCCGCATTAATGCGACACAAGACGAAAATCAAAGATTTTGTTTAAATATTGAGATGACATATCAATCAATTTATTTACCAACTGTGAATATTGAAACCAATCATTGTACCGAATCCCTATCGAGTATTTACAAAACATATCTCGTTTCGATGTGAAATCCACTTTTAATATTGAATAGTACAACGTCTTATATAATTTCTAATTTATGTGTCTGGTTTTTCTGTAAATATATTTAGAAATCGTAAATCGTAAATCATATAGAAAACTATATCATCCTTAGTGTGCTGTACAATACAACATAGTTTAACAAATATGACTTTATTACACATCTGACTGTTGTATGTGTCTAAAATCAAAACGAATACAGTGTGATTTCAATGTTGAGAACAAAAACATAGAACATTCTATGAAATGTTCAAAAAGTAAGATAAGACTGAGCGTGTTTTGTGTGTGTTTATGTTTTGCCCTTCTGGTGACATTAATAAACATCTGTTATTATCTTCCAAATAATATTTCGAAAACAAGATTCTGGGTTACTCTAGAAAAAAAACTTCTTTGTGACATTGCCAATCTCGATTTATTCAAACAATAATCGAATATCCCATCAATACAGTTTTGCTGAGCATAGATTTCAGCAATCCATCACGAGGAGGTGCTTACTCAACGTGCCATCATATATCAACATTGTCATTTTTAAATAAAATTGTTCTTAAAATACAAGTCGTGGCGAGAGTTATAGGAGACATACACCATGACTTGGAAATGTGCAATATATTATAATATAATACACGTTTCCGATGTATTATGATCGTTTGGCAGTTTCGTTGTATGACACCAAGATTTTACAGAATTGTGATGTATTACTTTGGCAGTTCATGTTTGGCATGTTATACACAATATTTACCTATGCAATGATGCGCTGAAAGATATATTTTGTATCAAGTTGTATTTATTTTAAAGTACATATACAACACTAAGTCATAGACATAATATGATTTCTATAAAACAACAATAACAATGAACGCAGTTAAACCATGTGGTGGGTGATTCAAACAATTATATCAATAAGACAGAGATGGAAGACGGATTTTCCTTACTACGGTTTAATAATTGACGCCCGGATTCGATTTACAGATTGCGATGGGTAACATTGCGTTTATAGTGAATTGTGTGTTTAACCGGCACAGTTCAATGAAACGCATTTTGCACGCGTTTATGAAGACTTTCTGTTTCTTCATCCTCAACTTGCGTATACAGGCAATCATAATAGCGCAGAGTACATTTCGCATGAATATACGTTCTCTAATACGAAAATACAGGCAGTGTTTATGGAGTATTAAATTGTTATATTCACTTCTAAACTGTTAAAGAAATGTATATGTTCATTAAAGCCATGTTTCTATACGAAAAAACAATGTCTATTGTATTTTTTAGACATTTCAAAATTGCCTTCGTTGTAAAAAAACGACGTGACTTTTATCTCTCTACGCACAATGGACTCTAATCAGCAGATAAAAGTTTTGTTTCAAAACATTGTTATGTTATGTGCTCTGTGTACTTTAAACAACAATTATTTAACATGATTACAAAAATGGAAAACAATCACGACTGCAATTAGGCAAATATTTCTTCATTGTATCGTATTAATGCAGATCTCATTACTACTTATCTCATACCACATACATTTCATTTATAACAAGAAATAAACCAATATATGGAATATAAAAACAGTATCGATCATTGGAACCATTGGGGTGTGATCGTCTATGACTGTTTAAAAAAAGTTTGGGCTCGCCCCTGCGTCGCACAGAATTTTTACATTTTGGCTAAATCCTATTAAAAAACTGTTCAACTGATAAACACAAAAACATTATCAGATATTATGATTTACAATTATAGTTTTTCAGCCTAGTTAAATACAAACCAATTCTTACTTTTATGCCAGGATATATTTGATTTATTTTTTTTTGTAAAAAGGGATATACTTGAAAATAACTATTCCAAGTATAATAATCAATACTAGTCCCAATGAAAAAGAACAGGATATATTCAAGATATGTTTGATCTGTGAACCACATGTATTAAGTAAATTATAAGTCACACATGTATTCATCCTACCGATCATCAAACAAACGAAGCGCAAAGTCACTAGCAATGCGATTCAACGTTATCGGTTTTGACGAAATATCTGTAGAATTCCTTTATTGAATATAACAAACATTGAAACTCCATCCCTTATAAAACGGTTATGGGGTAGGTTTCAAAGTTATAGTAAACATGTAAATATGGTCCTATTAATATAAAAGATATGATACTACCAAAACTGGCTGTTACTTGAACTTACGGCTAAAGTGCATTATGGTTATGTTTACATGCAATGGTCATATCATTTGTTTTGGTTGATGACAATTTCGATGACGAAGAAAACTGATGCTTAAGCGATGAAACCAATTGTTTGTGTTAGGACTTTTCGAGAATCAATCGTAAGCACTCAACATTCGGATTATTTATTAAAAAACGCTCTGCGAAGAAGCGAGCAATCAAATTTAAAATAAGTGGGACTATTCGTAATAGGTAAATTTGATTTTCAGGTTGCTTCAATGTGTAACGGTTATTGATTGGTGCTCTATTATCGGTGGCGGCGGCAAATCCATACATATCAGACTTTAAACGTATATACGGAATATTACCAAGTAATGCTTACAAACAAATATTTGTTACGATGTCGATAAGAGAAGCGCTATATCGGACCTCTTTTTTAATAAATAGTGTTTTGTAAATTTTTTAACACCAACACATGTGCCAATAGAAATACAATGAAATCATTTGCGATATTTGCTATTCTATTTTTGACATTACATTCACACACTAACATATGAGTACATTTTTATGATACTTTAATTGAATGTTAATGTATTTTAAAAGAACGTATGTTTTTCAAAAGGATGATTCAGTTCGTGTTTAAATATCAACAATTTAAAGCCTGAAAGTCATAATGCAAAGCATATATAAAAAACAATGTAATCTTAGTGTATGCTGTTTTTAATTGCATTAATGTAACCGAGTAGATTTAATTCCAGTACCATTAGTACCCCTTGTCAATCTTCGTACAACTGATGTTGAAAAAGTGTGTGGAAAACCTGCGGTTTATTGTTTACATTTTATTCATTTCACTACCTTAAGTTATCATTAGTCACTTTAATACTAGGAAATGAATAATGTACCTAGGAACTGAAAGCATAATGGCTTATCAAAAAGTATAACAAGTAATCTAAAAATGATGGTTTCGCATGTGTTTCCTTTGAAAATATCTTCGTACACAAAAACATATTCAAAACATATCCATATATTACCGTACATATTTCAAAATTTGACGTTCACTAAGTCAGAACGTTTGGTTAATTTAATCATACCTTTTTCATTGAAAAGTAAGTCTTTTGCGATAACGAAGTGTTAGAAATTCAAACAAACAACAGAAGACACGGTACTTGTACACCATGTAAATTATAGGTACATTTCATCCATTTGTCAGAGATGGTCGGGGTATTTCATGCATTTCCATGCCTTACTTCTTCGATATGTCGGTTCTATATCGTTGCTTTCACCTTTGTCTGATATAGTAAACATCGGATTTTGCTAACATCTACTTTTTGGAGAGTTTACGATTGATTGATCTTGCTTTCTCAAACACTTTTATCTGGTTATACTCCCTATAATATAAGGACGGTATGGATTGTGACATTCGCAAAATGTTAGTCGCCGAAGGCCATCACTTGTTGGGCTGTTTTGAAGATGAAATGTCTCTTTCATCTCTACCATATTGTTTTTATGTGCTTGTTTGGATAACTCAGCACATGTGTTAAACATTGTCGATGTGTCCTTTTGTCTGAAACTCATATCATTTGTATGACTGAGTTGTTTATCAAAGTGCCTTGTTTTTATACATGCAACTTCCATAAAACTAGCTCGCGCATCTTTGAAATCGAGAATATATGAATAACATTTAATATATTAACTGTTAAAATAATAAATTACAAGTCTGTGAAATCTTGGTGTAATACTACGAAACAGCCAGACAGTGTTAATAAATCGGTACCGTTTATTATATAAGCATCGATTGAAAATTTCGGAATCATGTTTTATTTGTGCGATAACTCTTGCCAGGACTTGTAATTGCAGAACAATTCAATTCATCAGTGACGAAGATGATATATGATGGCATGTGATGGTAGCACCTAAACCTCGATATTGCTAAAATCTCTGCTCTGCAAAAATAGCTTTTATAGGATCCTTAGCTGTAACTCAAATACATTGAAAACGAAACACGGTGTCACACCAAGTTGTCTATTTAGATATGCACATAACTTATTTTTGGAAAAAAACATCTTAACAAATAATACACGATGACTTATAGTGTAATTAAGTAGCCATCCCTAGGTTTTCAAAATATTTGAGCATTTCAAAGCATGTTTACATGCAACCGTCGTTACAGAACATTACACATTTATGTTATAATGCACATCATTATAACATTATTTATAATAACCAATTTAGATTACAAGAGAAGATAAAACACTCATGGACCCTCTTCATAACTTATTTTAAATGAAGTCACATCGATTAAAATTTGTACAAAGCATATCAGCTTATTATACAAAAAAATATTTATATATAACAAATTGCTCCGTGCATGACAATTTGTATAAACATCGAATAGTAAACCAGAAGGAGCGAAAAGAATCATATATATAATGATTTCCATTTCAGCAAGTCTATTTTATTTGAACGCATACGTAGAAATAACAGTTTAACTGTGTTTCCATTGCAATGAATAATTTAAAAATGTATACGCCGAAGAAAATAATAATATAATTAGGCCGTCTTGAATTATTCATATTTTGCCCTTACCTCTCAATTTTTTGGAAGTATCAAATTTCCTATGTTTAGCAAATACTATTAAAGGGACTAGTTCATAGATTTTTGCATGTTTTGAAGTTTGTAATTAAATGCTTTAAATTGATAAATATAATCATCAGTTCGAAATAGCTACAATATAAAAACAGGAATAAACTTAAACAAAAAAAAAGAAAAAATGTTAAACTCATCAGGGCTCAAACCACTGACCCATGGAGTATAAGCCAAGCGCCGAAACCACTTAGCCATCCGTTTTCAGGTGTGTATGTGTGTAATTCAGAGTATATGTTCGGGTCGTCGTTGAGTCTTTACGAATACATTATGTGCGGACCTAACCATCAGTCTTCAAATGGGTTGCAACTCATTTCATACTTTGTATAACTTTCCACGCACTGTTACAAAATATAACGATAACACAAGAAATCGACATTTTCAGATCATTTCGCGTCTGAGACGCTTTATAATTTTATCAATTTCTAACGATGGATTTTCGTAAGCGAAAGTGTATTTTCAGTATTAGTCTGTGGAATTTTATTAGTGGTATGCAAGATCCAACGACAGTCTCTCAGACGATATATGGTTGTAGGTATATTAACACGCTAAGGATATCACCTGCAGAGAAAATTTCGCTTACCTTATATAGACTTTTATTTATGACATATGCAGACGCTTTTTCGTCTTCGTGGTTTAAACGATTCTATTTGATATTTCATATTTATAAACAAACCATAACATTAGGTTTAAGTTGTTCAGGTTTGATCAGAAGTACCTTTATTCAATGACCATTTGACACAAGTTCTCGATCAATATTGCCTTGATATACAACTCGTCAGAATGTGTCTAACATTGGAAACCTAAGAAACAATAGGCAATGACGGTGAGACCATGAAGATAACACTTGGCAATCTTGAATAAGTACTAGTTTCTTCTCCAAACTGACCTATGCGTATCCCACTTACATGTTGCTTCGTTGAACAAACCAAAAGAAACAGGTGAAGCAAAATACAACTCCCATGTACGATAGACATTTATATGAAATCAATATAAATACAGGTAACCATTATGATAAGTATTACAGATCCATTCTATCTGAACAGAACAAACAGTATTGGTTGAAAAGACGCACAACATCACTGATTTGTTAACAAATTATATATCGACACAGTGTTTAACAACACATATGAAATTAACATTTGGTTCAGTCTTTGAAATGTAAGGTTTAAATTTGACAGCCAAAATAAAAAAGATAGTACTAATACATTTGGAATGCATATATGGAATCGGAATTAATAGATGTACTAAGAAGCGCGGTAAATTATATTTCTTGTATGTTAAACCATAGTCCAATATCACAAATGAAATTTCGTTATTCTCCACAAAACGTATACGATATCTAATCGGGTCAATCATTCGTGAACGTGACAAATGACATGTACATTGGTATTGTTAGTCATATTGTTGTTGATGGAAATTGTTTTAAATTGAAATGATTTCAAAGTCGGTTTACGGAAATTATAATATTGAAAAGGTATATATTATTCGATATAGCTTCTTGTTATATGTCTATATTTTTATAGCAGTTAAACTGCTATTGTGTATTTTGGAATCATTGAACACATGTAAATGCATTTTAAACATTACATATGGGCGTGGTTTTTATTATATTTGAACTGTTTATACATGATACGATTTATATGAGTCTTTGATCGCATTAAACTTTCAACGCTTGAGCCTATGATCTAATCTTCCCCTCGATTGATATAGATACCATATGTTCCAATCGCAGAATTACTTTTCATGTACAAGATACTTAATGACCTTGTCTTGCAATGGCCGCAAATATGTCCAAATCATTCATACATTATATTACTACTATGTGACAGGTGTAAATCTATTTTCGATCATTCTTGACATCGCGTAACCTTCCTCGAGAGAGACTGTAAGTGGTTTTTAGAACCAAAATATTGCAGAATATACATGAACACTAGTTTCCGATCATTCAAAGTGTCGTCCGTAATAACTTCAGATTTAAGTTTTGATGTGGTAATGAAGTCGTTGTGCGTAAACTTGAATTTAAATATTAACATACAAATTGTATACAAAGAATCATATCCAAATAGTTTCTACCATATGTGAGTGTTTATTTAAGTTTTTATAGTAAACAGCTTACTACAAAGTCATGTTTTCGAATTATATTCAAAACGAAATTTAATGATCAATTTTCAATTCTTTTGTTTTTAATTCATAAAAGGTATTAGTGATGTGCAATATCAGATCATATCCTGCTTGAATTTGACACACGTGCTATTCCAGCTTACATTAAATAGTTCAATCTGTTTCATAGAAACATTAAATCACACCTACCAGACGTCGTTCTCATCGCCTCTAAATCGTTCATTCATTATTCATCTTCAAAATGCCACGAATTAACTTAATCCCAATCATCCTTCAGGACCTATTAAACAACTCCCGTGAGAATTGGCGTTTCCCGAATAGAAGACCGATTAAAGACAAGTGCGGTATGGAAATGACGTCGTTGTACGTTTGAAGCTATAACCATATCACGAAATTTTGTTTAAAGTTACGCTCCAAAACATGTTTAAATGTAGTTTTTACTGTGATGTAGATAAGAATTAGGCATAGGGCATGTGTTCAAGTTCAAGTTAACGATTCCTCAATTGTGACTCAATTTATATAACCATCATTCTTCACGATACATTTAGATTTAATACTTACGCTCAATATATTCCACTACACATACCTGCGTCGTAATAGCAATATATTATCTTCTTGACTTTTAAAATAGGTATTGTATCTTTTCATTAAATGCACGAACATATGTTATATAAAATTTAATATATATATACATAAGACATATGTTGCTTCAGTTTAAATCCAACTATCTAGTAGTTAAACGGTTATTAAATTGAAAATTTCTCCTATGTTTTGTTTGATTTGATTTGTGATGCTATGAGGTTAATTTGTATTTACACTTTATGTTTTGTATATAACTATTGCAAAGATTTGAGGTGTTGGCACCATTAAACTAAACGGGTATAAATTGTTATGGTGAGACCCTCATTTATTATTCATATGTGTTTGAAAAGTGCTTTTTTCTCTTTCAAATTGTTGGGCAAATTGTAACTTGCGATAAATAGTTATTATAAGAAATATCTCCTGCTTCTGCAAATGTAGCCGTACTTAGTCGTTATTTGTATGCATTTCATTGTAACGTGTCTTATAAAGAAATATATAGACGGTACTACGGTGCTTCGGTGAATATAAAAGTGTTGAACAATTTGTTGTAATGCACATAAATTAATTCGTGTGTAAAGTTTTGTTAAAATAATAATGCCTTAAAGTTGATATGTATTTTAAAAACGTGTTAGGTTTGGTTCATTTAATGTAAAGAGTGTGGTTTGGCATGCAATTTAATATGGATAAAGCCACAATGTATTGCATTGAATTGCCTATAGCGGTGACCAAAAAAAATTTTTAATCATCGTTATGTTTCATGCGTGTTTTATCTTGTGTTGGATAAGCTATTGAATACTCGCCTTAAATAGGAGACAAGTAATGTTAATAGCAATTTATCTGCTGGTGATGCCCCTGAAAATGCATGATTATATATAACATAAGTAGAACAAATACCACATTAGTTGTTCTAAAACATTGTATTTTATCGGTCCTATTTATTATAATTTGTAACATTGCTTGGCGCATACAATCTTTCTAACCAAGAATTTAACACACGTCCTAATGTTAAGCTCATGTAGCATAAACCGATATCTCATATGCCATAGTATGAAAGCTTCCAGAAAGACAACCGATAATATTTTGAAACTTTATTTATGTATAAATAGTATTTTATGTGACTTGGAGTAATCCATGCGGTACAGTGCCAAAACATGTTAATTAACATTTGTTAACCGATGTGTTGTAGAAAAGTTTATTTTGTTAAAACGTGTTTGGCTTATGAATACGTATTTTTTATATTATGTAATATTTAAGTTCAATGCCCTGTCCACTGAAATTATTCGACGCATGCAAATTAGAGCATCTGTGTTTATATAAAAAACATTCTACCTAAACTATTCGCTTTTGAGTAAACAAAACATTTTATTTATATTTATGTTTAATATTGCTTGGTGATAATGTTAAATATTGTTTTGACTGTTTTTCCACGGTTTTTAATAATTTTGCTATCCACCAATATAGTACGGATCATAAGAACAAACCCATGGCACTTTGACCTATACAACATAAAAAATATAGCTAAACACATGCAACAAACTGTACATTTAATAAAGATGGTGTGTACAAGAATGCAAAATTGCATGTCAATAACAAGTCGTTTCGAAGTGAACTGTGAAGGAATACTCCAGAATAGTGGTGATTTATAGAGACGGTGAATATTTTAATGAAATAAACATTCTCATTGTCGCGGAATAATCATCACGTTCACCTAGTTATTGCAAACACATTTCATGAATCATTCAATTGTCCTTTTACACGGTTAAATTGACTGTTAAATCGTTACTGACCGATCATTAAGCTATGTCTTATTAGACACTTAATACCTAGCAAATGTACGATCTTACCTTTTGGGAATATTAACCATTCTACAAGTAATATGAATTAAGCTGATGCATGTGGCGCAATGTCTGATAATTCGTAATTTGCAAATGTTTCGCGATTGCGATATTCTACTATGGGTACTTATATTTCTGGATATTAAGCTCCAGTTATTAAAATAACATTGCCACCATTCTAAAAGCATTGACATTATCTAGACCACGTTGCTATCTGGGTCACGGGCAAAACACTACTTTTAAATCACTGGTCAAATCTTAAGGAAACCTTGTTTCCCCTCTGGAGGCAACATTTATGACAAAACATTAATGACGCGGGATTATAACTTTTGTCTTTACAATATCTTGGCCGAGTCACGCTGTTTGATAAAATAGCACACTAGGTCAATTCTAAAAAAAAACATTTTTACCAATTTAGAAACCACATACATTTCTCAATCTTAATGAAACTAGGGTTAAAATGTATATCTTGAAAATATTTTGCCTAAAATAATTTGGATCACGTGTCCAAAAAAGTTACCAGGTCAATAAGCCACATTTATGACGTAATCTTTATTAAAATTTTACAGAATGTTTATATCGAAATTATTTTTGACATGTTCAAATCTTGGGCGCGTGCGTTCAAAGCCTTGGTCATTGGGTCAAATCTTATTCAAACATTGTAACCTCAATTTAAGAATCAACATATATGGCTCAATCTTGACAAAAGTTAGTCAGAATGTTGATCCGAGCAATATCTAGACCAAGTTTGAATTTGATTCATTTCCGTACAAAAACTAGCTCAAATGCAATACAAAAAAAAATAGTTTTCACTACAGAAACCACATGTATGCCTCAATTATGATTAAACGTGATCTTGATGTTTATCTTAACAATGTTTAGACCAATTTTGAATCTGGGTCATGTGTTTTAAAAGCTAGGTTACCATGAACAATTTACAACTTTAGAAGCCACATTTATGACTACATCTTGGAACATAGTAAGAATTTTTATCTTAACAGTGTCAATTATATGTTTGAATATGAATAAAGTGGTTCAAAGATTATCATGTCAAGTTTTTACCAATAGTTGTACTCTGAATTTAGTATGATCTAAAGTGATCGCTTAAGGACTGTGAATGTAGGCCATATTGTTTATTATGGTGTTATTTTAACAGGACATCTAAGGTATTTATGAGTAATCAACACATACGATGGCCTAACTTGTCACGTTACATGAATGAAACTCACAACACGTGGCAAAACAACTATTTATACCTACAATAGTGCAATAAATGCTTAATTGCTGGTTCAAATATATATATATAGTTTATGTTATTAAAGTAGACTTTAATTCCGAAGCACTTCCATGATTTTACTTTCAACAAGTGTTAATCTACAAGTATTTAATTCATTCTACGTATACTTAGTGCAGCATGTGAATTATATATCTTGCATTTGGCAAGACGAGCAAGGAGTTTTTGCAAGCGCTTTCATTTATAACGTAAAAATGCTATGTGCTCAATATGAATATGAATACACGATTTTACGAGATTTTGCTCATTATGAATATATTCCAGCAGCAAACTCATATTTTGCATAGTATTCAACCTTAAAGAGAGATGCACATTTCGAAACTGGATTCCCTCTATCACAAAGAAATTATTTATCCTTGAAATGCATTAAGATTTATTAGGAGTTATTCATTCGGATGCATGACAACGAATATGCAAATTAAATTTGTGAGTTGGGCATATTATGACGGTTTTGAATGTAAATATTTTGGATATAAATTTCGTATAATATCATAAGTTAAAAATGAAATTTATAATAAAAACTACGCATTTTGATGAAGTGGTAAACACGTTTATGCGCATCATCTTAACAAATCGATCAACTCAACAATATCAATAAACTATTTATCCGTTTAAGCCATCCACATTTCACTGTTCAGACTGGGTTTTGTTAAAGGAATTTAATGATTAATTTTGATTCGCAAATAACCACATACCTACATTCTTGTCAAACATATATTGGATATGATAAAATGATTAAATAGTAAATTGATTGCCTAAATAGTGGATTGCATATGTAAAAACACTTACTTAACACACACGTGAATACCTTAATGAAATATTTAATAAAGAAACTATATCACAATAAGCGTCATAGAGTGAAAATATATTCTAGTGTAATTGTGAGTTATAGAGACATAAGGTGCTCTGATGAAAATATACACGTTCATCGACGGGAAACTAAATCACTAAAGCAGTTCAATAGCCGCAAACTTGTTCAAACCATGCTACCGTTATTGAACGGCCTATGACACAGGTCAGCGTATTCTCGATCATTCCTGACATTGTATTACACCATTTCTCAAGAGACACTCCGTGCGCCAACATAGATGAACGCCAAACCATAAGATGTATTCATGCGTCAAATCTGCAATAAGTATCTACTAAATCCGTTATTTACAGATTGCAGTGAAAATAGGTCGTAAGTAATTTACATTGAAACGTTATACAAAGCTTATTGCAAACTTAATTACTACATTACGAGACAGTACAGAAAACATTTGCAAAAGCAGCGATTATAAAAAAAACGTAAGATTTCACCCATCTTAATACAATTGTTGCGCTGATACATGTGATTCTTGTGTAATGTGTGCGTCATTAATGCCGTACTTTTTGGGAGTTTGGCAAATATCAAACGATCCGTGATATTTGCGGAGGAGAAAACTTTGGTTATATGAGCCGTGTTCTTGGGAAACTAGGCTGAATGCATGTACGAAAAGTGTCATCCCAGATAAGCGTTATCAGGGATGACATTACATACAATAGATGTTATGTAGGAATTAATACACGAGGCCGTTCAACTAAGTAGTGTATTGTGTACGCACCAGAAAATAACTATTAAGGCAACATACAACGATAACGTGAATACTATTTTGATGTTTTTATGTAAACAACATTTGCATTAGGTATATTTTCTTATACTATTGTATGCGAAATATATGGGGGGGGGCTCGTCACAAACATTTGGCTTGATAAATTCATCACTGATGACTCGCAAAATGATGCAAACGATCGGGGAAATAGAACACGGCAATGGCATATTTAATGTAAAATGATATGTTGACACTCTATATACCTTCCTCCATGAGTCACTGCGCTCATGTGGTAGATGAAATAAATCAAGTTTGCATAATCCCAAAACATGCAAATTCACTTGAAATTTGCTTTCAAAAAATGGAAACGAGGACATTTACAGAGAAGGCATGAAGCGAACTTAAAAAGTAGAAACATGCCTCTGATGCTAATGGTATTAATATGTTGATTAGCATGTGTCAGTTGCTCTATGGATTAAAATTAATGTTTCGCTTCCATGATTTGTCTTGATAACGTGTTTTTTTTGTGTTATGGTGTTATCCCTATAATCGGTCGACTTTGAAATTTACTAATTCAGAATTCGATGAGTTCTCGATGCGAATAATTTCCGATAAAAATAATGTATTTTGCATCTGTAGATGTGTTTTCACAGCGTGTGCATTGTTTGGCTCACTGGATGCAATTATGTATGTGTAATTCACAAATATATTGCACAACATTACTCCGTTAAACTTCAATCATTATTTCAGCATAATGTATAATGCATTTTAGTGGTAGGCATATGTCGTTATCAATATACTCAACTTGTGACCATTTTGTTTTTCTTTTGCTGTTCATTGGCAAATCAAACCAATACATTTTATCGTTTAACATATTTTGTTTTTGAAATTGTAAACATTGCAACTACACTACGATAAATAATGTTGACATTTCTGTCTATACAAATAAACATGGCTTACAGTCGGCTATATCTGATAAACTTGTCTTTCTAAATACTTGTGTCGTTGCGGTAAACACTGAAGCATTTACAAAATATTTTTCAAAATGTATATAAAACGCTACTAATTGCAAGAACCATATTGCTACCACCAACGTAAAGGTCATATTTTACCACCGAAGATCAAAGTACAACAATGATAACAACCCTCTTGTAACATCTGTATCAAAGTCAGACTGGTAAATACCGTCTAGAAAATTGGTAAGTCAATAATTATGGAAGCCTTGGGCCTAGTTACCGAAATTAATACGTTCTTTAAGTGATGATACCAAGTTAATCACTGTTGAATATATTGGAACAAACTGTCCAGGTAAAATTGATCATGGTTACAGGATACGGAAATGTGATTGTTCTATGCCAGGTGTGGGCAACCATAAATATGTCATAAAGTATTGGTTGTTCTATCATGATACTATATTACCCTGAGGGAGACACAAAAGTAAGAGTTATGTATCTGCCCTAAACAATACTGTAACACGCCCAGAACAAGAGCATGGCATTTTATAATATTGTTCTCGTTTGATATATATTAAAACAATTATCATATAAGGTATAATACATACACCCAAGGGCCTTCTCTTCATCGTTTTTTCCTCACATGTGTTTCAAACTCTCTTTAATTTCTTCATATCCACAATTTCAATTATTTTTACTATTAATTTTTTCATAAAACTTATAATCCAGTCTTGTATGCAACAAATATGAAAGAATGCATCCAACCAAATCAATGACCAAGATTTGATGATCGATCGAAGCAATATGTTAACAGGCAATTTGTGTTCTGCCTATAAACAGATACAGATGAGTGATGTTTATCAAACAGATCTGGAGTCTTTACAAACGCATGTTCAATGTTGGGAATACTTAATCGATTTTATTTCCCTCGTGTGTCTATTAATGCATGCCATGCTTTAACGTTAAAATAATAATTTAAATGTGATGAACAATATACGTCCGTTCGTTTATCATGTAGCCAATTTATATAATACATTAAACCGTATATTTTAATAATTGTATTTATTTTAAATACTTATATTATACAAAAACAAT
Source organism: Dreissena rostriformis (assembly GCA_007657795.1). NCBI lineage: Eukaryota > Metazoa > Mollusca > Bivalvia > Myida > Dreissenidae > Dreissena > Dreissena rostriformis. The sequence continues at coordinate 38,127 of VMBQ01005655.1, forward strand.
GGTTGGGCATTGCATCAGTCTCTTCAACAGGTGGATTCCTCCTCCATTAGATGTTTCGGTGCTATCCACAACATCTTCAGGAGGTGCGCCGGTCGAGGGTGAATATACAAATGTATCTAACAAAAAAAGCGGCACGTACTACATGTTAGTACCGTTACAAATATTGTTTCATATATTTCTTTTATATTATGTATCATCGTAAACTATATATAATTTATTAATTATTTAAATTTATTGCCTATAAAGAGAAACGCACATTCGTGGCAAGACGTATACCAGAAATAGTAAAAAGCCGATTTGTGTTCTTTGAGAATGTATTGAGATTATTGTGACATGTTTTACTAAGTTATTAATTATTATTTTTCTATATAAGAAGCATGTGTTACTTGTATGGCTGAACAAGCACATACTTGTATATACACACCGAATATCTTATATGCTTGAATGAACAAATGCAGGCAAATTGTTCCACCCTCGCCCTTTTCAATTATGCATTATTACTCTTAACGCCATACAAGCAACAAAACGCTATGAATACCAATTTCCCGAACGTGGACTTTATATTGTGTCATGGTCATTTCAAATAAAAGTCTAACCCTTGCAGTGATCGCTTCTCCCCCTGGATATCGTTTTGTACGATTTGTCGGTGTGTGATTTACTTTCGCATAATGTAAATATTGTGAACTTGGGACAAACAAAGAAATGTTCTTAAAAAATTTAATTGTGTACAAAAAGCGATAGTAGCTCGTCACTTAATGTATATTTATACTTCATTGTTCGCGACAAAAAATAAATATAAAAGGCTTTGTACTACTTTTTATACATAGCTGTTAAATACAAACATTTCGATTGCAAGCGCAAAAAATAATCTAATATCGTTATACTAGCAGTTTATATAATGAAGCTTGTCGAAGTAATTAGTACAAGTTCTTGTGTGTATCACTATGTGTGTTTAAATGCTGTTGTTCCTGATTGATTTTTAAATGACCATATACTATGCAAAAATAAGTGGTAACACATAAATATAAAATCATAAATATCGTATGATTTGATTTGTAAAATAACTAAATCTTCGCAATACGAAAAGATTATTATTATGACATTCGCTGGCATATATACTTGTAAACGTATCGCAAACAGGGACAATGTTTCCAATTATATTCTAACAATGAGGTTCCAACACTGGTCATCAACGACGTTTAACAAAACAATATACAGCTGTACATAACTGGAAATGATATCGGTTCAAGGTGCAATATTTAGTCTTTACTAAGTGATAAGACTAAATCCGTTAATTTTCGGAAATATTAATTACTATCGCATACTGAAAGCAAATATTATAAGCATATTTGTAACGCGTGTGTAAACGATCTTTTTTAACATATTTAACAAATGATGAGTACAAAACTAGAATGCAAGTTCAGTTCAGGTTTATTCTTAGTAGTTATGCTGTACAGCAGAAAACTACTTCATGTACAACACACATGTAAATGTTTAGAAAACCCCAAAAATCTCTACAGATTCGTTCATAACACACATATTCGCAATCATGTTTCTGCAACAAATACTTGCGTTAATATGTATTTATTATATGCAGCTGTATACTTAGGTTTAACGTTTATATACGATCAGTAAACAAGAAATATATACACTTATATATTTTTTTTAAATGACACTTTTGACCGTCGCGAGAAAATTCTTGGTATTATTATAATTATAAAATCTATTATACACAATTCTTCATGATTTAATAGTCCATATACACCGTACGTGGAGCTAAATGGTCGCAAACATAGCCGTATACGCTAATAACCTTAGTATCCCCTTTAAATTATTAATACCATAAACAAACAACAACCAAGGACAAGCGAGGTCTCATACAACATTTAATCTGCAGTGGGTACACAATTCAAGTATTTCGTTTAAACATCTTTAAAAAAAAACTTTATGGTGCCTGTTCATTGCACAATATGTAACCGACATATTCCAACTTATAATCAATAGTACAGTTTGCAAGTGTATANGTCTAGAAAATTGGTAAGTCAATAATTATGGAAGCCTTGGGCCTAGTTACCGAAACTAATACGTTCTTTATGTGATGATACCAAGTTAATCACTGTTGAATATATTGGACCAAACAGTCCAGGTGAAATTGATCATTGTTACAGGATACGGAAATGTGATTGTTCTATGCCAGGTGTGGGCAACAATAAATATGTCATATAGTATTGGTTGTTCTATCATGATACTATATTACCCTTAGGGAGACACAAAAGTAAGAGTTATGTATCTGCCCTAAACAATACTGTAACACGCCCAGAACAAGAGCATGGCATTTTATAATATTGTTCTCGTTTAATATATATTAAAACAATTATCATATAAGGTATAATACATACACCCAAGGGCCTTCTCTTCATCGTTTCTTTCCTCACACGTGTTTCAAACTCTCTTGAATTTCTTCATATCCACAATTTCGATTATTGTTACTATTAATTTATTTATCAAAATTATAACGCAGTCCTGTATACAACAAATATGAAAGAATGCATCCAAACAAATCAATGACCAAGATTTGATTATCGATCGAAGCAATATGTTAACAGGCAATTTGTGTTCAGCCTATAAACAGATACAGATGTGTGATGTTTATCAAACAGATCTCGAGTCTTTACAAACGCATGTTCAATGTTGGGAAATACTTAATCGATTTTATTTCCCTCGTGTGTCTATTAATGCATGCCATGCTTTAACGTTGAAAAATTAATTTAAATGTGATGAACAATATACGTCCGTTCGGTTATCATGTAGCCAATTCATAAAATACATTACAACTTATATTTTAATAATTGTATTTATTTTAAATACTTATATTTTACATAAACAATGGATGGGCATTGCATCAGTCTCTTCATCAGGTGGAGTCCTCCTTCATTAGATGTTTCGGTGCGATCCAAAACATCTTCAGGAGATGCGCCGGCCGAGGGTGAATATACAAATTTATCTAACAAAAAGAGCGGCACGTACTAAGTACATTTACAGATATTGAACTATATATTTCTTTTATATTATGTATCATCGTAAACTATACATGTATATAATTTATTTATTATTTAAATTAAATGCCTTAGACGAAAAACGCACATTCGTGGCAAGACGTATACCAGAAATAGTCTGCTAAAAGACGATTTGTGTTTTATAAGAATGTATGGAGATTATTGTGACATGTTTTACTAAGTTATTAATTATTATTTTCATATACAAGAAGCACGTGTAAATTGAAAGGCTGAACAAGCATATACTTGAGTATATACACAACGAATATCTTATATGGTTTAATGAACAAATGGAGGCACATTGTTCAACCCTCGCCCTTTTCAATAATGCATTATGACTCTTAACGCCATACAAGCAACAAAACGCTATGAATACCAATTTCCTGAACGTGGACTTCAGATTGTGTTATCGTCATTTCAAATAAAAGTCTAACCCTTGCAGTGATCGCTTCTCCACCTGTATTTATTTTTGTACGATATGTCGGTGTGTGATTTACTATCGCATAATGTAAATATTTTGAACTCGGGACAAAAAAGAAATGTTGTTAAAATGTTAATTGTGTACAAAAAGCGATAACACGTAGTAGCTCGTCACTTAATGTATATTTATACTTCATTGTTTGCGACAAAAAATAAATATTAAAGGCTTTTTACTACTTTTTATACATAGCTGTTAAATACAAACATTTCGATTGCAAGCGCAAGACATAATCTAATATCGTTATACTAGCAGTTTTTATAATGAAACTTGTCGAAGTACTTAGTACAAGTTCTTGTGTGTATCTCAATGTGTGTTTTAAATTCTGTTGTTTCTGATTGATTTTTAAATGACCATATGATATGCAAAAATAAGTGGTAACACATAAATATAAAAACATTAATATCGTATGATTTGATTTGTAAAATAACTAAATCTTCGCAATACGAAAAGATTAGTATTATTTCATTTGCTGGCATATACTTGTAAACGTATCGCAAACAGGGACAATGTTTCCAATTATATTCTAACAATGAGGTTCCAACACTGGTCATCAACGACGTTAAACTAAACAATATACAGATGTACATAACTGGAAATGATATCGGTTCAAGGTGCAATATTTAGTCTTTACTAAATGATAAGACTAAATCCGTTAATTTTCGGAAATATTAATTACTAAGGCATACTGAAAGCAAATATTATAAGCATATTTTAACGCGTGTGTAAACGATCTTTTTTAACATATTTAACAAATGATGAGTAAAAAACTAGAATGCAAGTTCAGTTCAGGTTTATTCTAAGTCGTTATGCTGTACAGCAGAAAACTACTTCATGTACAACACACATGTACATGTTTGGAAAACCCCAATAATCTCTACAGATTCGTTCATAACACACATATTCGCAATCTTGTTTCTGCAACAAATACTTGCGTTAATATGTTTTTATTATATGCAGCTGTATACTTAGGTCTAACTTTTATATACGATCAGTAAATAAGAAATATATACACTCATATATATTTTTTTAAATGACACTTTTGACCTGCGCCAGAATTTTTTTAGTATTATTATAATAATAAAATCTATTATACAAAATTCTTCGTGATTTAATAGTCCATTTACACCGTACGTTGTGCTAAATGGTCGCAAACATAGCCGTATAAGCTAATAACCTCAGTATCCCCTTTAAATTATTAAAAACCATAAACAAACAACAACCAAGCACACGCGAGGTCTCATACAAAATTTAACCTGCAGTGGGTATACAATTCAAGTATTTCGTTTAAACATCTTTAAAAAAAACACTTTATGGTGCCTGTTCATTGCTCAATATGTAACCGACATATTCCAACTTATAATCAATAGTACAGTTTGCAAGTGTATATTTGTAATTATAGAAGTTACACTATTTTTTTAACAACAAACACGCGTCATATTGTATGCATCTAATTTCTGGTATTATATGTATGTGTATGTTTAGAAGCTTTACAAATACAAATACAATATAATTTGGATTGTATATTGCAATGTTTGTATAACATTGATTAACGCTTACCAACATACGTAATACCAATTGATTAAGATATGAAAATGTATTGTTTCAACGACTGAGATAATATTGTTATATTTCAGAATATGCGAATAACGCTTACATTTCACAGTTGTTGTTTTATTGACTTTATTGAATAACGCCCAAATCATCACAAATCTGTGTCTAAAATACTTAAATACTGAACTGAAAACGTTTGTTGTCAAACGTCATTAATTTGAAACCGGTCCTGATGAACTGTCATATTCGTTACCAAAGATATCAATGGGTTGTATGAATGCGATAATTGTTTGTTCGACAACTGTTTATCTACCGACTTGAATTACCATAATTCTCTCTGACAATTACGTGGGAAAAGAATGCAGCAATTTCACGGAAGCGGTTATTGTTGTCCGAGTAAAGCTACCGTTTTCNAAAAACATGACTCAATCTTAATTGCTTATTTCTATTCTCAACATTTAGCAATGACATATCTGACAGGTTACATCGATTAATACTTTCTCTAGGACTCAGTCCATAGATAAATCTGACAATTTTATTTTGAGTGTTTAACTGTTAACCATATATACAAGTTCAATATTGTATGAAATAATGCGGAATTGCATAAAATACAAAAACAAGTTTAGAGTAAAAGATCCTTCCAAATCTGGGAGAATTGTACATGTAAATGCTCCTTTTAACATGAACACTAAAGGAAGTTTGCAAAAGCTGATTTTACCTGCTAAAATGCGGTATGGCAATGTTTATTGGCTAGCGATCAAAGCATTTGTTTTGATTAATGAAAATTTCGATGACAGTAAAGCTTGATGCGTAAGTGATGAGACCAATTGTTTGTGTTAGGATTTTTAGAGAATCAATCCCCAGCGTTCAACAATCTGATTAATATGTTACGAGAACCCTCCGTGAACAGTCGAGCAATCGAAGATAAAAAAGATGGGACTATTCGTAATTGGTATATTTGATTTGCAGGGCCTCTCTTATTGCTGCGGTTATTGAGTGACGCTACTTTGGCGATGGCGGTGCTATAATGGAGTTTTAATAACAAAATGAAACTCGGCGAATTCCACCGATATCAACCTTGTAGTGGATACACGGAATGTGGCCAATTATTACACACATGTGCGATACGTAGTGGATAAGATATACGCGTAATCGGATATCTTGTTTAAATAGTGTTTTAGTAATTTTGTTGTCGACGAAGTTGCAAATAGGAATAAAATGAACGCATTTGTGATATTTGCTATTCGATTCTTAACATATGCTCACACATTGACAGGTACGTAACGTTTCTAAAACCTTTATTCATATTAATTTTAAATGTAGTAAATGGTGATATTGTTTTGGTTTTTGTATTTTCAAATGACAAGTTTTGTTTTTAAATATTTATATATTTCCCAACAATATTTATTTGATAAATTATTGACTCAAGCAGTTACACAATTCATTAGTCTTTCCATGCGACGTGAGTTATAATACTTTTCACTTGACAACTATATTTCTGTATTTTAAGCTTTTGTTTAACAAATGCTTTCTTAGTTTGAACATCAGCAAAAAGCCTTAACAGAATCAGCTTAATTTACAAACGAAGAGTTTAAATATGAAATTGTGTAAATTGTAACTAATATAGCGTCATGAAAACGCCATACCAAACGTAATCATTAGGTTCATACAGTCGTTTATTGAATAACGATTTTGGAAAATATTAACAACTCTTACAGCTGCATTTTATTAAATTCCATGTGTCACTTGGATGAAAACATAATTTCGCCTACTAGTAATAATTTTTATTAGTGTATTTTCCCAATTCCTAATTGTTACAAGGTCAATTAAACACGTTTGGAAAACACGAAGCTTGAACGTATATTTCTCAATATATACTTAATGTTTGGTACTTGTTTCTTTGAGGGTATAATTTGAGTCATTGTATTCAATGACAAGATTGATAAATTTACAGGCCGTTGGAATTATTTCCTTACAGTTCATGTTGAACAACATTATTTACTGTTGGTATGTGTATAATACTAAATAGTTTGTCCTCTTTGTTATTTATATAATTACTCAAGTGTGCGATACAATAAAATTGTTAAACCATAAGTATGAACATATTCTTAGTGCAATTTGTATTTTAATGCATCTAACAGTTACGGTCTATGTGTTTACTCACATTATCTAGGCGCGAACATTCGCCGTTTCTGTCTGCATCTCACGACATCATAATATTCTTCTTCTTCAGTATCAACAACAATATGATGTACATGTACGAAGGCAAATTACACATCTATAATTAGATCTCAGTTGAGCGGTCATTGTTGGGAATTACAAGACTTGTAGACAGGATATTATAGCTTTCCTCAGATGTTATACAGTGTATTACACTGTAAATCTGGTCAGAATCATTGATGTCTGTCTTCCAGTTTTGTATCAGCCGCAGACAAAAGGTTAAAGAAAAATAAATGTTCCGAGAATTTCGTTATTTTATGATAAACGTTTGTGTTCTTTCTGTCAATCATAAACCTGTCTAATTCGTTTCTGCATATTGAAATGAAAATCGTTGCTATTGCTATTTGTCAACCCCTCCGCCGATTGCAACCTCACACAATGTCGACAGATAACAGATAATTTAAATAAGTTNTAATATAGCGTCATGAAAACGACATACCAAACGTAATCATTAGGTTCATACAGTCGTTTATTGAATACCGATTTTGGAAAATATTAACAACTCTTACAGCTGCATTTTATTAAATTCCATGTGTCACTTGGATGAAAAATGATTTCGTCCTACTAGTAATAATTGTTATTAGTGTATTTTTCCAATTCCTAATTGTTACAAGGTCAATTAATCACGTTCGGCAAACACGAAGTTTGAACGTATATTTCTCCATATGCTTAATGTTTGGTACTTGTTTCTTTGAGGGTATAATTTGAGTCATTGTATTCAATGACAAGATTGATAAATTTACAGGCCGGTGGAATTATTTCCTTATAGTTAATGTTGAACAACATTATTTTACTGTTGGTATGAGTATTATACTAAATAGTTTGTCCAATTTGTTATTTATATAATAACTCAAGTGTGCGATACAATAAAAATGTTAAACCATAAGTATGAACATATTCTTAGTGCAATTTGTATTGTAATGTATCTAACAATTACAGTCTATGTGTTTACTCAAATTATCTAGGCGCGAACATTCGCCGTTTCTGTATGCATCTCACGACATCGTAATATTCTTCTTCTTCAGTATCAACTACAATATGATGTACATGTACGAAGGCCAATTTCACATCTATAATTAGATCTCAGTTTAGCGGTCATTGTTGGGAATTACAAGACTTGTAGACAGGATATTATAGCCTTCCTTAGATGATATACAGTGTATTGGAACTGTAAATCTGGTAAGAATCACTGATGTCTGTCCTCCAGTTTTGTATCAGCCGCAGACAAAAAGTTAAAGAAAAATAAATGTTCAGAGTATTTCGTTATTTAATGATGAACGTTTGTGTTCTTTCTGTCAATCATACACCTGTCTAATACGATTCTGCATATTGAAATGAAAATCGTTGCTATTGCTATTTGTCTACCCCTCCACCGATTGCAACCTCACACAATGTCGACAGATAACAGATAATTTAAATAAGTTCAAACACAAAAATACATTCAAAAACGTTATTATTGCTGCTTTTTTATTCATTGTTAAATACACACAATCTAAAAAGTGTGTACTTTATACTATTTGTGTTTATTCCAAGCGATATCTTTTATTTGAAGAATAGAAGAAACACATTGTCATATATTGTTATAACGTCAAAATTATTTTTTAACAAACACAATAATAATTTGAATTTTGAGATCCCTCTCATAATTAATAATATACTTTCACAGACATCGTTGCATAACAGTACGAATTGCTGTGTAGTGCATTTAACGTATAATACTGAAAAAGTATACTTGTGCATATTCGAATATTTGTGTTTCTATTTTCATCAGTAGAAATGTAAAAAATGAATAAAGTAGAAGTCTCTTAAAAAATATGAATCCTCTTTGTTAATATTCTGTCTGACCCAGGTACAAATCCACAGTCATTTGTCTCAATCATGGGCGAAAAAACCCCGAGGTTCCAAGTTAACGATACGTTTTATATTCCGTGTGATGGTTTATTTCTTGTTATAAATGGAAATGTTTGTGGCATAAGGACGTAATAATTGAATCTGCATTCATACAATACAATATAGAAATAGTTGCCTAATTGAAATCGCGATTCAATTACATTTATAAATCCTGTTCAATATTGCAGTTGAAAGTATACAAATCATAGAACAAAACAAAGCATGTTTGGAAAATGAGAATTTATTTGCTGAATATAATTTACTATACAAATTGAGTTAAAATGGTCGATTTTATACAATAAAAAAGAAAATTAAAATGTCTAATAAATAATATGGAAATATTTATTTCATTTGAAAATAAGTCCTTAATGAGCATGTGCATTTATTGCATATACAAACTTTACACATATTAACACTGCCAGAATATATGTTTAATAAAACCTTCTAATGCATATTCATACGAAATTTAATCTATTATGATTTCCTGTATACTTCAGTTGAGGATGAAAACATATTTATTCTTCATAAACTCGTAACAAACGCGGAACAATACCAGTTTGAAAACAATATAGTTTTTGCTATTGTCCAAACCATGGCTTCACAAGAAACGCATTCATCTCATTCACAATCTGTTAATTGTCTTTGGCCATCAATTGTTGGACCGCATTAAAGAGCAACTGTCTATCATCTCTGCAGAAACCTTATCATTTATGTGACTGAATTGTTTATCTCGATGCCTTTTTAAAAATGCAACTTGCTTAAAACAATCTGTTATCGCTCATCATTGGATAGGCAGATATTTTGAATAAAATATAAAAAAAGAACTTCCAAAGTAATGAATTACACTTCTGTGAAAGCTTGATGAAATACTACGAAACCGTCAAACAGTGGTAATAAATCGGTACCGTTTATTATATAAATATTGATTGCACATTTCGGAATCACGTTTGATGTCTACGATTACTTCCGCCACGACTTGTAATGGACGAGCAATTTAATTTATTAGTGACAACGTTCATGTATGATGGCATGTTAAGGTATCACCTTCATCGTGATGAATTGCTGAAATCTTTGATCTACAAAACAATATTGATGGGTTATTCGGTTATTGTTTGAATTAATCGTGATCGAAAAATGGGTGTCACAAAGAAGTTTTCCTTTCTTGGGTCACACAGAATCTAATGCTAGAAATATTATTTGAAACATATTTACCAATGTTTATTATTTCTACCAGAATTGTATTTTTCTTTCAAATCAAGTATTATATAAATTTTCAAATATTTCACAGAATTGTCATTTTTATTGTTTCATATATGGACATAAATTGTATTACTTTTGATTTTAGACACATAATTATAGCACGATTGGTAATACTTATTTGGCTACTATACAATTCTTATTTTTGAAACCAGTTTAACCGAAAGCACTCACGAGATGTATATTAACACTCAGGATTTTAATATTTCTTATTCGATTTACTGTTTATAAATATATTCGAAGAAAAAAGCATATATAATAAAAATAATATAATACAGTGTATCATTTGATTGTGATCCATGATTTTAAATCGCATTATACAGAGCGTCATCAATCCGTCTTGTAGCGATAAAATGCTTAACAAACCAAAGAAATACAAAATCTAAACAATTTATTGCTGCGTTTAGATCTGTACTAGTCATTCTTAGCAGAAACTAGTAGGATACATACCGTAAAAATCAATACATTTGATTTATTGTTGAAATATAATTATGTTTTTACAAACTATTACGTCATCGGTTAATTGCACGATTTGGGAATACCTAATACACGATGATTTTTAACTACCGTAGTATGAAGGGCAATATTGAATATATGCTGACTGGCGTAATTTGTCGTTGTTAACACGGTTAAGAATCTTACTTGCGATCATTAAATTAAATTATTATTGTTGAGTTAATATTGGCAGGAATAGTGTTAAATTATTTAATAAATTTAGGATATAATGTTCTATCTTCCTTCATCATATAACGGGCATATTGAATATAGTAAAATATCTGTCTTGTTAAAGTATTGCGCCTTCTTCCTGAAATTACATGGCCTTGATATAAATATCTTACTAGTCGATGTCATGTCTATAAAGCTTTTAAATCAGATAAAAGAAGTGGTTGATGTTTTTATTGTTTCATATCATGGTGCCTTTAAAAATTGCAGTTCTGTCATTCTGGAATGCATCAAGGCATTAAGTAGGTGAGTAGTTATTACATTAATTACAGCTGTTTTATAACTATTACATTTGAAGCATATTGACGTGATGTTAATCTTTATATACATTAAAATGTTTTTTGCATACATCTTGGTCAAGTGTAAGTTTTTTTCTGATACAGTGACCCACATTTATTTTCAAAGTATTTGATGCAGTTTTTTATTCTATTTTGTGTTTTTGTAATGTGGCAAACATCCTGTTCTATTATAGTATTCTCACTAGTTGGTGCCGATTAGGTCGCTCGCTGCTTGTGTTGTCTTTTTGCATAGAAAATAGTTTCATTATAACACATTTCGTTTTGTTTTTTTCAATAAATATACTGAAAAAAAATAATGCAGTCTGATATATAACACGTGTGAACGTATGTATCAAAACAGATAAATGACCAACATTTTAAAAGGCAATTTGTGTTCAGCCTATTATGAAATAGAGATGTGTGATGTGTATCTTACAGATCAGGGATCATTACAGGCGCATAATGGATAATACTTAACCGAGTTCACGGGTTTTCCCTCATGTGTTTATTGATTCGTGCAATGCTTCAACGTTCGAACGTATCTGTTTGGATGAACAATATACGTCAGTTTGGTAATAATGTAGGCAATTTATTAAATACATTAAACATTTTTTTTTAATAATTGTACTTATTTTAAATAAAATTATAAAATAAAACTATATCGACAAAAAGAGCGACACGTACTAAGAACCATTCCAAATATTGTTTCATATTTTTATGTTATAGTGTGTATCATCGTAAAATATATATAATTGCATTACTATTTAAATAAGATACCTACGAAGAGAAACGCACGTTCATGGCATGAGGTTTAACAGACAAAATAGTCGTCTGCTAAAAGCCGATTTGTGTTCTTTGAGAATGTATGGAGATTATTGTGACATGTTTTAACAAGTTATTTATTATTATTTTTCTTTCTAAGACACAGAAAGTTTCGGCCACAGTGTTACTAAATACCAAAGACCGACCAATCATACTTTACATGAAAATAACACGGCTAGAAAACCAATACAATAATTTTAGAAACCTACAGGAAGCAAAATGTTTTATGTTTATTTTTAAATGTGTTGTTTAACATCTAATGATGATCACAATCTCTAATTTTCAGGTTTTAAATCCATTTATCAGTTAGGAAAAATAGAAGCACGTGTAAAGTGTATGGTTGAACAACCACATATTTGAGTATAATAGCGCAACGAAAACCTTTATTGCTTTATGAACAAATACATACAAATTGTTCCACCATCGCCGCCCTATTCAATAATGCATTATTATTCTTAATTCCATCAAAGCCACACAACGCTATGAATACTAATTCCCCGAGTGTAGACTTCAGATTGTGTTATCGTCATTTCAAATAAAAGTCTAACCCTTGCAGTGATCGCTTCTCCCCGGGATTTATAATTGTTCGAATAGTTGGTGTTTGATTTAATTTCGCATAATATACACTATTTCAAACTCGGGATAAAAATGAGTTTTGTTCAAAATCGTTTTTTGTAAAAAGAGATAACACGTAGCATCTCGTCACTTAATGTATATTTATATTTCATTTTACGAAAACAAAATGGTTAAACTACTTTTAAACATAGCTGTTAAATACAAACATTTAGATTGATGGCGCAATAAATACTCTAATATCGTTATGCTAGCAGTATATTTAATGAAATCTGTCGAAATAATTAGTATACGTTCTTAAGTGTATCGCAATTTGTATTTAAATGCTGTTGTGTTCGATTGATTTTAGAATGACCATATTATATGCAAAAAATAAGTGGTAACACATTAATTTAAAACATATTTAAATCGTAGGATTTGATTTGCAAAATAAATAAATCTTCGCCATACGAATATTTTTTTTTTCGCAGGCCTATAAGTGTAAAGTATCGCAAAAAGGTACAATGGTATCAATTGTATTCTAACAAGGAAGTACCACCACTGGCCATCAATGACGTTAAACAAGACGATACACAGCTGTACATTACTGATTTCAAAAATAAGAATTGTATTCACGTTGCAATAGTTTTGTTTTCTTTACAGTGATAAGACTAAAGCCGTAAATTTTCAAAAAATATGAATAAAAATGGCAAATTGAAAGCAAATAATATTATTTTTTTTAAACGCGTGTGTGAACGATCTTTTTCTAACATATACAACAAAAATGACCAGTACAAAACTGGAATGCAAGTTCCGAAGGAGAAGTACTAGAAAATAGATAAGGAAAGTTTTTTTTCCGATGCAAATAATTTTCTTCTGTACAGCAGAAAAGCTACTTCATGTACACAAGACATGTACATGTTTGGAAAACCCCATTATTCTCTGCAGATTCGTTCATACGACACATATACGCAATCTTGTGTGGGCAACAAATACTCGCTTTAATATAAAGTTATTACATGCAGCTGTTCACTGAGGTCTCACTTTTATAAACGATTAGTAAATTAGAAACTGTGAACACTCATATAAAATTTTCAAAATGCAACTTTTTACCGGCGCGAGAAAATCTTTTGTGTCATTACAATTATATACATAAAACAATGTATTGTACCAAATATTGCATATACATCGTACGCGGGGTAAAATTGTCGCAAACATATCCGTATAAGCAAATAACGTCAGTACCCCCTTTAAATTATTAAAACTGTATACAAAACATATAAACAAATGGTCTCATAAAACATAAAACTTACAATGAGTACACAATTATAGGCTTTCAGTTAAGCACAGTATCTTCATTCTTGTTGAATATGCAATTGCCTAAATAGTACAGTTTGCACGTATATGTTTGTAATTATAAAAAGTTACAATAATTGATTTAATCAACAATCATGTGTCATATTGTATTTATCATTGTTTCTTGTATTATATGTATGTGTATATTCAGTACCCTTAAAGTTAAAAATTAAATGCAATTTTGATATTAAATGGCCATGTATTTATAACATGCTTTAACGCTTAAAAACATACGTTATACCAATTGGTTAAGGTATGTAGCTGTATTGCTTCAACGACTGAGCTAATAACATATATAACATTATATTTCAGATAATATGAATAACGACAGAAAATGTACGGCATTTCAGTTTTCTACTTACACTAAGGAATGAAGCACAACACATCACAAATCTGTGTCAAAAATACATAAATACTGAACTGAAAACATGCGTCATTAATTTGAAACCGGTCTTGATGAAATGTCATATTCGTTATTAAAAGGCATCAATGGGCCGTATAAATGCGTAATTTGTTTTCCTACAACTGTTTATCTACCGACTTGATTGACGATAATTCTCTCTAAATATAAGGTGGGAAAAGAATGCAGCAATTTCACGGAAGCGTTTATTGTTGTCCGAGTAAAGCTAACGTTTTCAGCAAATGATTCTGTTTTGTACATAAACAAAAAGCGCCTTCAGGATTCAATTAAGATTAATGACTTAAACCATACATCGTTAACCTCGTTTAATTTCTCCCTTTTAAATATAGAGCGCATTAATATTAATTAAATATGTAATATTCGAAGCTGACGTTAAGCGTTAAGCATTAATTTCAGCATATGGAACAATGAAAATCGCTTATAAGTGTTANCTTATTTTTGAAACCAGTTTAACCGAAAGCACTCACGAGATTTATATTAACACTCAGGATTTCAATATTTCCTATTCGATATACTATTTATAAATATATTCGAAGAACAAAGCAAATATATTATAAAAATAATATAATACAGTGTGTCATTTGATTGTGATTCCTGATTTTAAATCGCATTACACAGAGCGTCATCAATCCGTCTTGTAGCGATAAAATGCTTAACAAACCAAAAAAATACAAAATCTGAACAATTTATTGCTGCGTTAAGAGCTGTACTAGTCATTCTTAGCAGAAACTAGTAGGATAAATACCGAACAAATCAATACATTTCATTTATTGTTGAAATGTTTTTTTTTTGTTTTTTTTTTAGAAACGATTACGTCATCGGTGAATTGCACGATTTGGGAATACCTATTACACGATGATTTCTAGCTACCGTAGTATGAAGGGCAATATTGAATAAATGCTGACTGGCGTAATTTGTCGTTGTTAACACGGTTAAGAATCTTCCTTGCGATAATTAAATTAAATTATTATTGTTGAGTTGATATTGGCGGGAATAGTGTTAAATTATTTAATAAATTTAGGATATAATGTACTATCTTCCTTCATCATATAATGGGCATTTTGAATATAGTAAACTATCTGTCTTGTTAAAGTATTGCGTCTTCTTCCTGAAATTACATGGCCTTGATATGAATATCTAACTAGTCGATGTCATGTCTATAAAGCTTTTAAATCAGATAAAAGAAGTGGTTGATGTTTTTATTGTTTCATATCATGGTGCCTTTAAAAATTGCAGTTTTGTCATTCTGGAATGCATCAAGGCATTAAGTAGGTGAGTAGTTATTACATTAATTACAGTACAGCTGTTTTATAACTATAACATTTGAAGCATATTGACGTGATGTTAATATTTATATACATTTAAATGTTTTTTGCATAGCTCTTGGTCAAGTGTAAGTTTTTTCTGATACAGTGACCCACATTTATTTTTAAAGTATTTGATGCAGTTTGTGATTCTATTTTGTGTTTGTGTAATGTGGCAAACGTCCTGTGCTATTATAGTATTCTCACTAGTTGGTGCCGATAAGGTCGCTCGCTGCTTTTGTTGTTTTTTTTGCATAGAAAATAGTTTCATTATAACACGAGTGAACGTATGTATCAAAACAGATAAATGACCAACATTTTAAAAGGCAATTTGTGTTCAGTCTAATATGAAATAGAGATGTGTGATGTGTATCTTACAGATCAGGGATCATTACGGGCGCATAATGGATATTGAATAATACTTAACCGAGTTCACGGGCTTTCCCTCATGTGTTTATTGATTCGTGCAATGCTGCAACGTTCGAACGTATCTGTTTGGATGAACAATATACGTCCGTTTGGTAATAATGTAGGCAATTTATTAAATACATTAAACATTCTATTTTAATAATTGTACTTATTTTAAATAAAATTATAAAATAAAACTATATCGAAAAAAAGAGCGACACGTACTAAGAAACATTCCAAATATTGTTTCATATTTTTATGTTATAGTGTGTATCATCGTTAAATATATATAATTGCATTACTATTTAAATAAGATACCTACGAAGAGAAACGCACGTTCATGGCATGAGGTTTAACAGACAAAATAGTTGTCTGCTAAAAGCCGATTTGTGTTCTTTGAGAATGTATGGAGATTATTGTGACATGTTTTACCAAGTTATTTATTATTATTTTCCTATCTAAGGCACAGAACGTTTCGGCCACAGTGTTTCTTAATACCAAAGACCGACCAATCATACTTTACATGAAAATACCACGGCTAGAAAACAAATACAATAATTTTAGAAACCTACAGGAAGCAAAATGTTTTATGTTTATTTTTATAGGTGTTGTTTAACATCTGATGATGAGCACAATCTCTAATTTTCATGTTTTAAATCCATTTATCAGTTCGGAAGAATAGAAGCACGTGTAAAGTGTATGGTTGAACAACCACATATTTGAGTATAATAGCACAACGAAAACCTTTAATGCTTTATAAACAAATACATACACATTGTTCCACCATCGCCGCCCTATTCAATAATTCATTATTATTCTTAATGCCATCAAAGCAACACAACGCTATAAATACCAATTCCCCGAGTGTGGACTTCAGAGTGTGTTATCGTCATTTCAAATAAAAGTCTAACCCTTGCAGTGATCGCTTCTCCCCCAGGATTTATAGTTGTTCAAATATTCGGTGTTTGATTTAATTTCGCATAAAATACACTATTTCAAACTCGGAATAAAAATGAGTTTTGTTCAAAAACGTTTTTTTTGTAAAAAGAGATAACACTTAGCATCTCGTCACTTAATGTATATTTATATTTCATTTTTCGAAAACAAAATGGTTAAACTACTTTTATACATAGCTGTTAAATACAAACATTTAGATTGCTGGCGCAATAAATACTCTAATATCGTTATGCTAGCAGTATATTTAATAAAATGTGTCGAAATAATTATTATACGTTCTCAAGTGTATCGCAATTTGTATTTAAATGCTGTTGTGTTCGATTGATTTTAGAATGACCATATTATATGCAAAATATAAGTGGTAACACATTAATATAAAACATATTTTTATCGTAGGATTTGATTTGCAAAATAATTAAATCTTCGCCATACGAATATTTTTTTTTCGCAGGCCTATAAGTGTAAACGTATCGCAAAAAGGTACAATAGATCAATTGTATTCTAACAAGGATGTACCACCACTGGCCATCAACGACTTTAAACGAGACGATACACAGCTGTACATTACTGATTTAAAAAATAAGAATTGTATTCACGTTGCAATAGTTTTGTTTTCTTTATAGTGATAAGACTAAATCCGTTAATTTTCAAAAATATGAATAGAAATAGCAAATTCAAAGCATATAATATTATTATATTTTAAACGCGTGTTTAAACGATCTTCTTCTAACATATAAAATAAAAATGACCAGTACAAAACTAGAATGAAAGGTCCGAAGGAGAAGTACTAGAAAATAAAAAAGTACAGTTTTGTTCCGACGCAAATAATTTTCTGCTGTACAGCAGAAAAGCTCTTTTATGTACACAAGACATGAACATGTTTGGAAAACCTATTATTCTCTGCAGATTCGTTCATACGACACATATACGCAATCGTTTGTGCGCAACAAATACTCGCTTTAATATATAGTTATTACACGCAGCTGTTCACTGAGGTCTCACTTTTATAAACGATTAGTAAACTAGAAACTGTGTACACTCATATAAAATTTTCAAAATGCAACTTTTTACCGGCGCGAGAAAATCTTTTGTGTTATTACAATTATATATATAAAACAATGTATTGTTCCAAATATTGCATATACACCGTACGCGGGGCTTAATTGTCGCAAACATATCCGTATAAGCAAATAACGTCAGTACCCCCTTTAAATATAGAGCGCATTAATATTAATTAAATATGTAATATTTGAAGCTGACGTTAAGCGTTAAGCATTAATTTCAGCATATGGAACAATGACAATCGCTTATAAGTGTTAGGTTTACCGATTTCAAGCAAGTGGGATAAATTGAAAACCAATTAAAAAAAGGCTTAGAACGGTTTAGAATTGTTCAATAACCATTTCAAAGACAATATAAAGGATTAACACAAACTCCAGAAAATGAAATTGAAACATGTGTTTGATGTAAAAACTAGTAGTTAGTACCGAAAGTAAAACGTAAACATCAGAGCAGTCATGAAACCTTACACTGTCAGTGTCATTTGGAATGCAACGCTCCGTCAAAGATAATTATAAAGATAAAAAATGCTTGCATAATATGTGTGTATCTAGTTTTTAATTGTTAACCTTATAGACAAGTTTAACTGTGTAGTAAATAATGCAGAATTGAATATAAACAAGTTTGAAGCAAAAAATCTGTTCAAATCTGGAAACGTTTTGCACGTGAATGCTGTATTAAACGTGAACAGTATGGGAAGTTTGCAAAAACTGATGTTAACTGTAGCTAGCGGCTTAAATGCGGTATACCAATGTTTATTGGCTAACGGGAAAAGCATTTGTTTTGGTTAATGACAATTTCGATGACAGTAAAGCTTGATGCCTAATCGATGCGACCAATTGTTTGTGTAAGGACTTTTAGAGAATCAATCCCCAGCGTTCAACAATCTGATTAATATGTGACGAGAACCCTCCGTGAGCAGGCGAGCAATCAAAGATAAAAAAGATGGGACTATCGTAATTGGTAAATTTGATTTTCAGGGCGTCTCATAATGTTGCGGTTATTGAGTGACGCTACTTTGTCGATGGCGATGCTTTAATGCAGTTTAAATAACAAAATGCCATTCGGCGAATTCCACCGATATCAGCCTTGTAGTGGATACACAGAATGGGACCAATTATTGCTTACAAACACATGTGCGTTACGTAGTGGATTAGATAAACGCTAAATCGGATATCTTGTTTAAATAGTGTTAAATAATTTAGTTGTCGACGAAGTTAAAATAGAAATACAATGAACGCATTTGTGATATTTGCTATTCGATTCTTAACTTATGCTCACACATTGACGGGTAAGTTACGTTCCTCAAACCTTTATTCATATTAATTTTAATGTTTTGTTTTTAAATATTGAAATAATTTACAACAATATTTATTTGATAAATTATTGACTCATGCAGTAACAAAATTCATTTGTGTTACCATGCGACGTGAGTTATGATACATTCCACTTGAAAATGATATTTCTGTACTTTAAGCTTTTGTTTAACAAATGCTTTGTTAGTTTGAACATAAGTAGTAAGCAAAACAAAATCAGCTTGGTTTAAAAACGAAAAGTTTAAATATGAAATAGTGTAACTTTTAACTTACACAATATTATATTTAACTATCATAGCGTCATGAAAAAACAGGTTTACTTTCTATATTTTCTATATGTTCTCTGCAAAAAAACCAATGTCAAAGTGTACCTAAAACTAAACAAACACTCGGTATAATTAATTATAATACGCGTACGAAATATTTGCCCTAACCCAGTTAATTTAATATTGTATTTTATTTTCATTTTACACAAACGTTTGCGTAAACTAAGAAATAATAATGTACTTAATGAACGATTACAATATATTTATATATTATATATATTTTTTTCACATATCTTTTAAAAATAGTAATTAAGTCGGCTAAACGTTTTTTTATTCGTTCACTTTCATTGTGTATTAAAAAAGATATGGCATAGCATGAATACATCTGCCAAATCACTATTTAAATACTTTGGTACTTTGGGTTTAGGTAATTTTAAGTTATCACATATTATCGAATGTAGCATAAATGATTGTAGTTTATTTAATAAATATGATAATTAAGCAAACCGATTCGAAAACTCAATTATTTTAAACGAGAAGTAAAGGTTGTCTTTGACAAGTGTGTCGCAGAAAAACAGGTTTATGTTAGTACAAGTTGTTTACTATATCGAAATTATGCCTTATATGCATTTTTTAATAAGCAGACGGACACGATTATTTCAATATAATGAACACATGGTTGTTTAAAACCCAGACAATACTATTCAACATTCAACAAAAAAGGTATCAAACATAATAAGGCATATATACCTTTTACGAATTTTGTAAAACAATTATTGTGATAAGTTTGGAATGGCTATTCGTTGTGTCGGAATTTCTTAATCGACACTATGTCAGTTAATTTTATGTTACAGCTAATCTTTATGTAGAATGTATAAATAGATTATAAATAATCATATATAATACCTTGGTCAATTTTTAAATGTGAATATGCATTTATAAAGTTTCAAAATACCAATATTAATATTAACACGTAGGTTCAAAGAGTCGTTTATTTAATAACGTTTTTGAAAAATATTAACAACTCTAAGAGCTACACTTTTATTAAATTCCATTTGTCACTTGGATAAAAACATAATTTCGTGCTACGAGAAATAATTTTGAATTATTTATATGTTCCCAATTCCTTAATGTTACAAGTTCAATTGAACACGCACAGCATACATAAAGCTTGCTCGTATATTACTTTATGTAATTGTTAATGCTTCGTACTTTTCATTTTGCTTTCAAAGCATAATTTATGACATTGTATTTCAACTACAAGATTGATATATTTACAGGCCGTTTGCATAATTCACTGCTATTTCATGTTGAACAACATCATATTTCTTGTTGGTATTTGGATAACAATAAAACGTGTGTCCTCTGTGTTATTTATATAATAACTGAGCTATGCGATACAATATAAATATTACACCATAAATATGACAATATTCTTAGTGCAATTTGTATTGAAATGCATCAGTTAAGGTCTATGTGTTTACTCAAATTATCTAGGCGCGAACATTCGCCGTTTTTGTCTGCATCTCCTATCAGACGACATCATAATAATATGCCTCTTCAGTATCAACTGCAATATGATGTACATTTACGAAGGCCAATTTCACATCTATAATTAGATCTCAGTTGAGCAGCCACTGTTGGGAATTACAAGACTTATGAACAGGATATTATATCCTTCCTCAGGTGTACTACAGTGTATTGGAGCTCAAAATCTGGTCAGAATCACGGATTGTTTTCTGTTCTTCAGTTTTGTGTCAGCCGCAGAACGTGTTAAGATAAATAAATGTTTATATAATGTCGTCATTTTATGATGACTAGTTTGTGTTTTCTGTAAATAAAATACCTTTCAATTACGTGTCTGCATATTGAAATGAAATGAAGAATATACGAAACTAATTGTCATATATGTTAATAACGTCACATTTCAATATAACAAACACAATAATAAGTTGCAATTGAGATCCCTCTCATAACACATAATACAGTTCCACCGACATCCTTGCATACAAGTTAGCATTTTTGTTAAGTGTAATACCTGTACAAAACTAAAAATCTATACTTGCGCATATTCGAATCTGTGTGTATTTCATGTTAATAAGTAGAACATTAAAAAAGGCATAACCATGAAGTGTCTTACAAAATATTAATACTCTTTGGTAATATTCTGTCTGACCCAGAGGCAAACCCAGAGTCGTTTATCATAATCATGGACGAACAAACCCAGAGGTTCCAAATTAACGATACGTTTAATATTCCGTGTGATGGTTTCCTTCTTGTTATACATGGACATGTTTGTGGCATGAAAGACGCAATAATAAGATCTCCATTGAGACGATATAATACAAAAATATTAGCCTAATTGCAATCGCGATTTTATTAGATTTGTAAATCATGTTAAATATTTGCTGTTGAAATAATACAAACCTCAGAACAGAACTAAGCATGTTTTGAAAGTGAAAATGTATTTGCTGAACATTGTTTACTATAAAGAGAGAGTTAAAAGGGTCGATTTTATGCATAGAAATATCAAATGTATAGTAAATAGTCAAGACATATTTATTTAGTTTTAAAATATGTTATCAATGAACATGTACATTTATTTCGTTTATAAACTGAACACATATAAATACTGCCAGAACATATGTATAATAACACCTTCTTATTTATATTCATGCGAAATGTACTTTATTTTGACTGCCTGTATACTTCAGTTGAGGATGAAAACATAGTTTTTCTTCATGAACGCGCAAAAAACGCGTTTGATTGAACTTAACCAGTTTGAAAACAATATAGTTGTTGATATTGTCCAAATCATGGCTTCACAGTAAACGCATTCATCTCATTCACAATCTGTAAATTGCATTTGGCCATCAATTATTGGACCGCATTGGAGAAAAACTGTCTATCATCTCTGCAGAAATCTTATCATTTATGTGACTGAATTGTTCATCTCGATGCCTTTTTAAAAGATGCAACTGGCTTAAAACTAGCTGTTATCGCTCATAGTTGGATAGGCAAATATGTGTAATAAGATATGAAAAGTGAACTTCCAAGATAATGAATTACATTTATGTGAAAGCTTGGTGAAATAGTACGAAGCCGTCAGACAGTGATAGTAAATCGTTTCCGTTTATTATATTAGGATAACGTGCACATTTCTGAATCATGTTTTATTTCTACGATAACTCGCGCCTCGACTTGTAATGGAAGAGCAATTTAATTTATTAGTGACAACGTTGATGTATGATGGCATGTTGAGGTATCAACTTCATCGTGATGAATTTCTGAAATCTTTGATCTGCAAATCAATGTTGGTGGGTTATTCGGTTATTGTTTGAAAAAAAAATCGTGATCGACCAAATGGGTGAGACAAAGGCATTTTCCTTTCTGGAGTCACCAAGAATCTAATGTAAGAAATAAAATTTGAAACATATGTACATATGTATATTACTTCTACCAGCATTTTAAAAACAAAAAATAAAAGCAATTTCAAGAATTTAATAAATTTTCCATTATTTCACAGAATTGTCATTGTTATTGTTCCCAATATTGACATAATTTTTTTCTTTTGATTTTAGACACATACTTATAGCACGATTGATATAACTTATTTGGCTATTATACAATTCTTATTTTGAAACCAGTTTAACCGAAAGCACTCACGAGATATAATTATAATGAAGTAAGTGTTTTGTTGTATTGGAAATTACACTTAGGATTCTAATGTTTCCTATATAATTTATTCTTTATAAATATATTATAAGACCAAAATCAAACATATTATACAACTAATATAATACATGTAAACAGTTGAGGTTAAAGGTGGATTTATAACCGAAACAAGCTATGTTGTCTAGATATATTAAAACATTGATTAATGTTTTTTATCTTAATACTTAAAGCATATGCCTTCTTCTAAAGATAGTTCCGTCATTGCGGAAACGAGTTCAATAATTCACTTCTTTGTCATATAAATTATAACATAATTTGTCAATTTCATAGTGATCCGTTTTTTTTCAATCTTATTATAAAGAGCCTCATCAATCCGCCTTGTAGCAATATTTAATCAGCATACAAAGAAATGAAAGATTCTAAATAATTCATTTCTGCCTAAATATTTTTACTTGTCATTCCTAGAAGAAAATAGTAGGATACATACTTTACGAATCAATACATTTAATATATGGTTGAAATGTTGTTTGGGGTTGTTAAAAAAATACTACGTCATTGGTGTATTGCATGTTTTTGAATTATATAACGAACGCGGATTTCTCACTAACGTTGTATGTAGGACACAAATAATATCAATTTAATGTCTCGCGCTGATATCTATCCATACGACACAAAAACACTAAAATGGTACCATGTTAGTGTTCATATGTCGTGTGAATAGATATAGTCGCGGGGTTCTAAAATGGAATTAATTGGGTACGCGAAAAATTAAAAACGAGCATTTTATATCTACAAACATCCTTGTTACCAGAAAACATCTCGTTTTAAAATTTTGGCTTTTGCTATAAGGAACATTGATGTTTTATTGAGTAACTTTATTTTACGAAATACTTTACGAAATTTCCGTTGATTTTTGAGTATTAATGTTACTTTAGAGTGCAAAAAAGACGCATTTCCACCTTGTAACCACCAGATATATTCTAATTGCCATAGATAAAATATGTTTCTTATTTCTTATTAATACTAAAATTTACTATGCCAAAAAAGGTGTGTGGCTTTAAATAACGCATACATAAATATTTAAGTACGTTTTCCCTTGACCCTAATCAATGTTTACTTATGATTTCAGCGGTGTCCATTGTCNAAAACGCATTCAATTTAAATACTATTTAATTTCTCAATGGTAGGAAGGAGACCAGTGCAACAGAGTTGCAACCTTTTGAGGCACGATGAAATGAAATTACTAAGTCATATTGAGACATCATAAAAAGAAAATGTATTGCGTTGTCATGGAAGAGTGTATATATCAAATGGAACATTTTAAGAGAGATATAATCATGTATGCTTCCGTTTATGGTTGTTACCAGTTTGCTGATACCTTATATGTATTGAAATAGTGTTACATAGATATTCTTCTTTCAATAGCTGATCTGGCTCAATCCGCGGAAGACGCTGATCAGTAAAGACGAAAGCCGTTACATCGATGACTCGCGCATCAGCGTGGAGCGTCCGAACATCAAATACTGGAACATCATAATCCGCGAGGTGCGCTTCAACGACAGTGGCGAGTACATGTGCCAGATTAACACCAAACCGGTCCTCATCAAAAGAATAAACCTGTTTGTTAAAGGTAGGTTTAAGTGGTTTCAGAAAATGTCCATACAATTGTAAAGATTGTCTCAGTATCTTAAACACGTTGGTTGGAAATTGCATAATAATAGAAGTACTCAAACCATACAACGCATTTTATTGTATTTGTGGTCTTATTACGAAAGGATTAATTTAATCTTGAAAACCATGGTGTTGTAAGTTATCGTTTCGGCAATAAATGCTTCATTAAATGTTACCCTTGGATACACTTCAAATAGCTTACCATATATGTTATCCTTTACCCATTGTTATAAAAGATTTGTCTGACTGTGTAATGTTAGTGAATT
This sequence comes from Dreissena rostriformis, assembly GCA_007657795.1. Lineage (NCBI taxonomy): Eukaryota > Metazoa > Mollusca > Bivalvia > Myida > Dreissenidae > Dreissena > Dreissena rostriformis. Next base: position 63,656 of record VMBQ01005655.1, read on the forward strand.
TATATGCACAACTATTCATTGGTATGTACGAATGTGGATTCTATCGTCAGATCTTTGCGTGTTTGATATGAACATAAATTCGGCCCCGTATGGAAACTCCGTCATAATCAGTTTTAGCAAAAATACCTGTTATGTTCTCTACAAACGTTATATGGATGTCATTAATTATAACACGGCTTCTTATTCTACAAACTTTTAGTTTCTGAGTTAAAGAAAAAATCGAAGCCAAATTATTTCATAAACTACTATCAAAGATCGCAAAATACAAGATTTACGAAGTCTTATAAACTTCTGTCTGTTTATATCATAAAGTATGTATACAGTCAAATATCGAAGTCTGTTTAATTAAAAATAATAAAAAACACAATTGCAAGGTTTTTTGTGTGTGCGAGCGTGTGCGTGCCTATGTGTCTGTTTTTTTTATCTTGGCATGTCATGATATTTACAAATAAATAGTAGCCCCGTACTTGAGTGCTCGTTTGTTTTAATACACGTCAAAACATGTTATCGGCACACGTAATGCACAACAATGTATATGTAAACAATACATGGCGCTGAACATCAGGGGGACAAATGACTCTTGTGTGGTGTCGCTGTTAATCAGGACAAAATCAATTGTCGTAGGAAAAGGCTCCACATTTAATATATTATTCATATCTTCTAAGTGTTCTTCCACAAATTGCAAAAGTTTAAGACTGTATTCAATCTGAATTTTATTGAAAAAAATTAATGTCACAATTACATGAATTTAATTCATCACAATATGGATGTTACGAATTATTATCTTTCATATGAAAACATGTAGATTTCGCCAAGGCAGCAATGTTTTTGTTGTTTTTTTGTTAAATAACAGCTGATCTATTAATCTTAATATTTAATTGAATACAACCTTCAACCAAGATTAAAATTTACACTTTATGACGTTAGTCTTTTTCAGGTAGGAACGGAATTGTAATAATGTAATGAAGTGTATGATACTTCGAGGCGTTAAAAAACGCAAAGAAGTCAGTACAACATTCCACGTCTGTAGTGAAATGTAATATTGTTCACCTACTGTAACACAATTAACACAAGGAAAATGTTCTAGTGTCAAATACAGAACTTATAACTCCAGTAGTTCGTATCACATGGTAAACTATTAGTAAGCTTTATTCATCAGTCGCATTACCACATGTCTATACTCTTATTTATTATATTCTCAAGACTGTCTGTTTAGTATTTGACGTAAACAATGTCAATCCCAGCAAAAGGTTTTGTTACACTTAAGGGCGGTATAACATTTCAGGGCGGCAAGTAATTGTAATAATGTAGTTTGGTTGTAATCCCGACAATCCAACCATAATTGTTGATTGCACAGATAGCAAATTTAGCTTAATGAAAATAAAAGCGCTCACTTAGATGAGATTTATAAATGTCTTCCTGCTAATCAACGTTATAACTTTCCAATAATAACTCACTATTCAGAAGGTGTAACATACGAAGTTCGCTTTGTCATCTTTATTTATTCTTTCAATATCACATCTATAAAACAAAAATTATTTTGTACAGGGCTCTAATGCTGGTTTATTTTTTGTTACTGGTACCTAAACAACAAAAAACACAAATTTTAATTGGATGTTAGCAATATATAGTATCTGTCTACCCAGGTTTTGACCTTTTTCAATATCCACAAGTATGTTGGACTAATATACCGGAGGTAGACCCGAATGAATTGACCTTAAATTGCATTTATTAGGTTAATATGAAATTATTCCTCTTAAACTTTTATCTTTTTCGAGATAAGTTGAAAATCAGTTTAGTAAGACCTATATCTTAATATGGTTAAAGTGTGTTTAGTTATAATGATCCAAAATTTAACATGAAAGTCTCATTATTATATGAACGAAGTTATTTCTAATTAAAGTATCTATCATTTACATATACCTGTTAACGTAGATGGGGCCAGTATCGAAATACCGTTTATCTCGCATTCAATAAGTACTTTTTTTATTTATTCACAAGCCTCTTGCAGACATATGTTATGATATGTCAATTTTAATAAGAAATATATCTTAAAAAGATACTCCTCTCAAAATGCGCACTGTAGATCTGATAATTGAAAAGTATACATAATTCAATAGTTAAATTAATGTAACGACTATATACTA
>VMBQ01005656.1:0-11140 GCA_007657795.1 Dreissena rostriformis
TACGCACATGCATTAAGCCGGGTTTTCTCAGAGTGAGGTTCATTCAAGAGCTTTCTTTTCTTTTTAAAGTTGTAGCGGTGATTCCACAGTCTGACATATAAAGATAAAATATATATGTACATTCTCTGTATTATGCTGAGTTTTCGTTAATTTTTTTAAGACCAAAAAAAAATAGGTCCGTTTCTGGTCTCCTTGGAAAAAAACTGGGTCGGTAGGTAAAGATTTTTTTTTTGTCTTTCAGGTACCAGAATGGAAAGCTTCTAAAGCTTATAATAAGAAATACATGTATATATATGCTCTGTTTGCTTGATATTACATCTTATATTGAGAAATGAACCGAAATGAAAAAAAAATAAAAAAAAAAAATTGGCGACCCCAATAAAACGTTAAGGGTCGGCACCAATACGGGAGACATGGTCGGCAACCGGAAACGGACCTATTTTTTTTTTGGCCTAAGCCTGTGGCTGAAGGATTGGGAAAAATTGTAGAAAAAAGAAATATCATATACAGAGCTACAGATAAGCTGCGTATTTGCGTAAATACGCAATAAAAAATCAGTGGATACGCAATTTTTTCAAAATCTGTGCGTACCGATACGCAAAACAAATCGCCGATACCCAATTCGAGCCGCCTTCTATGCGTAATGAAATATCCCGTTTTGTTCAGGCCGTTTTGACCCGAGTCTTAATCGACAAGCGCTGGTTTTATTCATTGTCTACATACCGGTCTTACTGACAATAACGTAGTGACGTCACCATCTATGTATAGAATTGTTTTTATTTGTTAACGTAATTACCAAGCGTTTACATGAAAACACATGCGAGTCAAACAAAATGGCGTATCGAGGCAGAAGAAAAGTTGAAAAAAAAAACAACAACGTATAGATTCCTTTGTCATGGTCAATAAATCTAAATCGGATAGCGAAACAATTGCAAAGGGCATAGTTAATGACATTATAAACTCCATGTTTTGTTCCGTGGACATCTGCTTAAGATGAACTGGTTGATGGGGTTTGTTGCGTTTCCAAAACGAAAGTACTGGCCCATTTACTGACTCTAACTGGTTAAATATTAGATTTATTCAGTTAAGAACAGTTACTGTTGAAACAACACAGGGAAAGTGATTTAACAGTGCATACGGAATGGGCTTGTGTTTGTTCTAATGAGCGAATGACTATTGTCACAGAAAGATGGAACAACCTATACTTTAATTGAATACATAACTTTATGTAGGTTAGTTTTTGTGAACCTAAATTAATGTTTTATTGCAATTACCCAATTCAATTGTTTGTTTTGGTACAAATACCCAATTATTTTTTATATGAGCGGGTATCATACTTTTGGATACCCAATCACTTTTTTCCATTACCCAATTCATTCTCATTTTGAAGGGTATTACCCAATTACCCCAAAAAGCTTATCTGTAGCTCTGATCATATACAATGTACGTTATTAAAATATTAAATTTTTCATTTTTTTTTTATCAGTAAAATATACATGTACATGTACTGCTAAACTGCTACTTATGTTCCTATTTCAATCTTACAATTCAGTTAATGGTAGTTTTTTTTTATAAATTGTTTTGATTGGCAATAAGGGGTTCATACAATACAATTTATTTCATTACAATTGTACATGTAATTAAAAGAGAACAAGGGACAAAATTGTCACAAAACCAGGTTTTCAAAAAAAGTCTGATAAAGGGAGCCAACTGCAACTAAAAATGTGCATTGCTACTGAGTGTTCATCACAATTACCCCCCTTGTTTCAAAATCAATCTTTTTTTTTAAACCTGTGACCAAGTTTCTGACCCGGCATGACCCATATTCGAGCTTGACCTAGATATTGTCTAGATACAACTTCTGACCAAGTTTCGTAAANCATAGTTTTCAGATGTTGATTATAGAAAGGTATTGATGGTAAAGTCTAGTGGCGCAAACCTTGTTCAATCAGAGGCAGGTTATCCTACGGAGCCTGAGGCTCAGAGTCCCGATTTAGACAGTTCATACTCTCAAGCACGTTTCAGTTAAAAAGAGTGTTTAGTTTAATTACATTTGTAACTCATTGTTTAGTGTTAAAAGCAACATGATTTAGCAGGAAATCATTCAAAGCTTTGATGTCATTATGCACCTTATTATTTGTACATGTTTTAAAACGCTTTCAGCATAATTAATAAATTTCCCAATTTGGATGAAAACGCCGCTTATTTTCCCAATTTGACCGGTACCGGTACCATTCCCAAAGTGGTGAGGAAAAACGCTGTAGCCCCAGTCACCCATCCAGTGATTTTTTTTACCTGCGAGTCATGCGTCCTGGACTCACAAAAATCTCTGGGGATGCAAAGTTTCAAATTATGTAAGTCCCAGAAATGCATTGAAATTTCTAACAAAATAATATATTTTAATATTTGGACTCGTTCTTTCGATTTTTGGGACTCATAGATTTGCAAGTTATCGAGTCCTAGGACTCAGATGAGAAAATTTGTAAAAATATCACAGCCCATCTATTTCTTTTACTAATTCAAATGAATCTCAAAGTGACCATTGGGTCAATAGCTGAAATTTTGGGAAAAAACAACACCGCTGCACTTAAAACGGCATATTCACAAATCATTGGTAAAAAACAGCAAAACTTAACATGTTCACAGACCAGTGACAAGGTAAATAAACATGATTTTACCTGTTTGCGACTGATTGAGTGCTATGACTTTTGTATTTGAGCTGCCGGTGACGATATTTGGTCGTAGAACTGAGCTGCCTTGTTTATTGCCCTGTGAGCCTGCGCGTGGTGACAGGATGGAGGTCTGACCTGCCAACTTCCCCGGGACCACACGAGTATACACATTGTTTGTTTTGTTCACCATACTCACAACAATATTTTTATTTCCACTCTGAGAATTCCCTATACTCGATGTCTGTTTATCACCACTACTGGAATTAGGCCAGGTCACTTTCACAATATTGCTGGTCGGTGATAAAACCTGTGAGTTCGAGTCAGACCTAGCCTGCACAATGTCTGACATTTCTACATCCCCGTTTAACGAGCCACAAGAGGAGTTTAATAATGAAACACCACTGGTTTTACTAGGATCCGAAAACCCATTGTCTGTCGAAGATACTGGTCCATTGGTCACATTTTGATCACAACTGTCACCACTTTCATGTTTAGTTTTCAGATCACTGTTCACTAGATGACCACTTTCTGATATACTTTGGTCGGCCAAGTCTCTGTTTTGCACAGGCTGCACCGATGCGGTGGGTTTTTCACTTTTGGCTTGTTCAGAAGATCGCAAGGTGTCCACAGAATTACTACGCTCTAGCTGCTTCCTAGCTAAGAACTGGGCTATACTGGTCTGTAAACTCACAACAGACTTCAACCACTGAAAGAACATCAACATTTATAATCATTTGAGACGCAATCTGGGAAACAAACTTAAGACATGTGCGTAAAGTGAATTCTCAGATAAGTGTGTGCGTTCCGCACAGGCTTATCACGTCCTGGGATAACACTTTCCGCTTTTATGGATTTTTTTCCTTTAAGGGGGTCTCTTCTAAAAAAAATCCAGTTTAGGCTTAAAGTGCCGTCCATAATTAGCCTGTGCAGATTGCACAGGCTAATCTGGGACGACACTTTACGCACATGCATTAAGCCGGGTTTTCTCAGAGTGAGGCTCATTTAAGAGCTTTCTTTTCTTTTTAAAGTTGTAGCGGTGATTGCACAGTCTGACATATAAAGATAAAATATGTACGTTCTCTGTATTATGCAGAGTTTTGGTTAATTTTTTTAAGACCAAAAAAAATTAGGTCCTTTTCTGGTCTCCTTGAAAAAAAACAGGGTCGGTAGGTAAAAATACTTCTTTTTTTGTCTTTTGGGTACCAGAATGGAAAGCTACTAAAGCTTATAATAAGAAATACATTAATATATATGCTTTGTTTGCTTGATATTACATCTAATATTGAGAAATGAACCGAAATGAAAAAAAAAAAAAAAATGGCGACCCCAATAAAACGTTAAGGGTGGCGCCAATTCGGGAGACACGGTCGGGCAACCAGAAACAACCTATTTTTTTTTTGGCCTAAGCCTGTGGCTGAAGGATTGGAAAAATTGTAGAAAAAAAATATCATATACAATGTACGTTATTAAAATATTAAATTTTTCCATTTTTTTTTATCTGCTAAACTGCTACTTATATTCCTATTTCAATCTTACAATTCAGTTAATGGTAGTTTTTTTTTATAAATTGTTTTGATTGGCAATTAGGGGTTCTTACAATACAATTTATTTCATTACAATTGTAATTAAAAGAGAACAAGGGACAAAATTGTCACAAAACCAGGTTTTCAATAAAAAAAAGTCTGATAAAGGGAGCCAACTGCAACTAAAAATGTGCATTGCAACTGATTGTTCATCACAATTACCCCCCTTGTTTCAAAATCAATTTTTTTTTTTAAACCCGTGACCAAGTTTCTGACCCAGCATGACCCATATTCGAACTTGACCTAGATATTGTCTAGATACAACTTCTGACCAAGTTTTGTAAAGATCGGATGAAAACTATTTGAATTAGAGAGCGGAAAACATGCTCAATGTTTAAAACGCACTAAGTGACCCCGTGACCTAGTTTTTTAACCCGGCCTGACCCATATTCGAACTTGACCTAGATATTGTCTAGATACAACTTCTGACCAAGTTTCTTAAAGATAAGATGAAAACTATTTTAATGAGAGAGCGGACAAGCTTGTTCCGCCCACCCGCCAGCATTCGCCAATCTAATAACCAGTTTTTTCCTTTGGAAAACCTAGTTAAAAACCTGTTCCCCTCTATCAAACCCCCACCCAGCAAATGGTACAATGTGCCTCCCCTCCACGCCCCCCTTTGCATCACCTTTTTGTGCGAGGAATAGCACTGAGGAAATAATTCTGAACTGAATTGTCATTTGTAACACCCACATGTTCTGTTCAAATAGTTCAAAATGACAGGATTTTGTTAACTGTTCATATAACAACTGGGCAGTTAATTTTTACAGTACTTGTGCATGAAAGCTTAACCCTTTCCCACTCAGAAGCAAAGTGAAAATGGCTATATGCAACCAGTGTAAAACCAGAACCTCTTCAGGTTTCATGCTGTTTGTTGCTCATCAGTACCCTGGGTTTGGAACTGAACCCTTTAAAATTTAAATCTTGTAAAAAAAAGTCTTAAATATCATTTGATTTTCTAAGCCACTACAAACTTTTCAAAAAGCATATCTGAGTGGTAAAGGGTTAGCCCCACCATACTACTGAAAAGGCAGGCTTAGTTACCTGTTCCTGGTCCTCGAGGGAGGCCTCTGACGAACTCCTAGGTCTGGTTTCCTCATCGTCCACCCCCAGACAGCCGGTACCCAGCACTGGTTGAGCTAGGAGCTCTGTGGGCTGATCGTAGAACTCACGTATTGCTGCAGGGATCTACAGGGAACAAGAAATTGTATGGTTAAACAAGAGATGTGTTTGTCAGAAACACAATGCCCCCTACTGCGCCGCTTTGAACAATTTAAAAAAAAATGACCTTTGACCTTGAAGATGACCTTGACCTTTCACCACTCAAAATGTGCAGCTCCATGAGATACACATGCAATGAACATTATTTTTTTTACCTTTGACCTTGAAGGATGACCTTGACCTTTCAACACTCAAAATGTGCAGCTTCATGAGATACACATGCATGCCAAATATCAAGTTGCTATCTTCAATATTGCAAAAGTTACGACCAACGTTTAAGTTTTCGGCCGGACACACAGACTGACAGACGGACGGACAGACTGACAGTTCAACTGATATATGCCACCCTACCGGGGGCATATAAAGCAGCATTTTAGGAAAAACTGGGCTTAATGCATAACATAAAGTGTAAACCTAGATTAGCCAGGGCAGTCTGCACAGTCTTATCAGGGACAATACTTTCTGCCTAGACTGGATTTCATTTAGAAAAGGTTTACTTTTGAACGAAAAAAATTAAAAAGTGGAAAGAGCCGTCCGCACAGGCTAATCTGGAATGACACGTTACGAACATGCATTTAGTCCAGTATTCCAAGAGCTAGGCTAAATACATGGCAAACACTTGTGAAGAAGTATTTAAGAAAGAATGAGACTTGAATTTGTTCTGACAAAAGATATTCTATAATTGGTATACTTTCAACTTTCCAAAGAAATGACAACGGGCCAAGATCCGGACTCGAGACTTATTATTCAACAAAATACTTGCATTTGAAGATTTTCTCTGTGGATGTCGCACTTTTAACCGGAACGGTGGATTCCTTCGATAGGCTTTCTTTAAGAACGTCATTTTTACTGTATGTTGATCTATACGCCCATTGTACAAATCCCAGAGTTTTAATCGTTCTGTCACAAGTGTGTTTTTCAAAAGTTTGTCGTCCTGAAAATATGATACAAAGACAAGTACATAGCTGTATGCAAGAATAACAAGTTACACTTTGTTGGTACGGTCATCCTTTCATGCTGATAATTTCATTCTTATCTAAAAAAACTTTTACTTACTATCGATTTGAAATCAGAACACAATGGATCAAAAGCCATGATAGCGTAACCAGTAGCCAAAATAGCCTATGGCTACTAAAATATGAAAAAGTATACTAAATTTATGTAAATTATTTTTATTTAAATAACAAACACTTTCATACTTTCTTAGGTATGTTTTCCTCAAAACGTTCATTTTGATGATTTATTCTGATTATTTTTCATCAACATGGACAACACTGTTTAAATAGCATGCTTCCACAAGAATACTTATAAGAATATTTATGGCTAGTGGTGAGAATCACAGAAACTAAAACATACGACGGCCATTTCCACATGGTTGGGACACATCCACCGGTCTGTAGGCGGGGATGCTAGGGGAGGGTTCAGACAGTCCAGGTGAAACAAACATGGGCAGTAATCACACGGCAACAGTGGGGACACTCTACAGCTCCTGAAAAAACAAACAAGAACAATCAATATCTGTCATATTTGCCAGTATTAATAGTGAAATAGATGAGAATATCACTGACTTTATATGTAAATATGAAAACTCTAAATAATTGAATATTCCAGTGTGACAAATGGGCTATTAAATTTAAACAGGAATGATAACTTATAGATTCTTTCTGCATTGGCACAAAAATCATTGTGTTACCAATTGTATGTAAGGTATATTAATTTAAGATGAAATGAAAACAACTTATACCTGTTGCAAACATAACAGAGTTTGGCGGGTAGGGGCACAAGACCATTGTCCAGCTCGTGGGCTGCTTTCTTCTGTACATTCTTCTCCTTTCCCCACCACTTCCGCTTGTAAGACCCTTAGAAACCATACAAAGCACAGAATTAATTTTTTTCTAATGGCCACATGCTAAAGTTAACTACAACAGAGATTTCATTGGTTTTTTATGTTTGGGGGAAAACTCGGAAAAATGGCGGACCTTTCAAATAGGAGCCTGAGGGGTTATTGTTCGTCACACTACACAAGCGTGAATGTGGTGAACAATTAAGGCACAAATATCAGGATAAAAACTGGATTTTGTTATGAATTTCAGATTGTTAAGAAAATAAGTGCGTGAAAAAATTATTGAGCTCTACTTTCAGAATAGATATGCTTTTAGAAAAAGAATTTAATACAATGAAAAATAGTCTAACTGGTCAGAAAATAAATGTTTTAACATCAAAATTTCTTCACTCATCACTATAGGACGACAGCTTTTGGGAAATTCCTTTTAAGGTTTAACCATCAATACAAATGGAATCCCCCCCCCCCCNCATGCAAGGTCTTTAGGAAGTTCAAACTGAACTGGATTTAGAACTTTTGCAGCTTCAGCCAGCGTGTGCAGTGGATTCTCCGCCAAGATGAGTACAGGAATTGGTGGAGGTGAATATTTCTTGCCGCCATTTGAAGAGCTTCCACTTTTTGTAGAGGATGTATCATCATCCTTCGCGGGAAGCTGTATGATCTGCAAATTATCAATTGATAGTAATAATTGAAGTAATTAATTTAGAATTTCATTACACAAAACCATGTTTTGTTACATGTACCAGTAGATGAATAAATCACAAGCTGTAAGAACTTCCTATTTACATATTTATACCTTGCTGTGATTCTAAATTCTATCAACAGACTTGTGTAACATCTTCTGGAATCAAAACTTGAAGATCATATAATAATCCTAAAATGAGACACTGCTAAAAATGTCACACAGTCAAACTTGTCTCACGAAAACTTAAAATTGTCTCACTACATGTAGTCAGGGCCCTCTCTGGCCATCAGGGGAAGGTACCCAGGTCCCCCATGAGGGGGAATTTTGAAGTGTTTCCCTTTTATGGGGGATTTTGTTTTTTACTTACTCTCTCATAACTACATTTGTACATGTTTGCACTTTATTCATTGCTTTTTTCATAATTTAGCATTTTTGACTAGATGTACTTAAAATGGAATTGAGATACGACAAGACTATTGCCAAGCAATTATGTCCCCTACCGGCTCCACCATTGTCAGTTTTTTTTTAAATATATATTTGTTGCCATAGCAACCAGAATTTTTGACGTAGGAACAAAAGGAAATGACGTGCATAATGTCCATATTGTCATCTATCCAGGTTTCAAGTTTCATGAACAAATATGAAGAACTTTTAAAGTTATCGCAGGATTCCGAAAATTGTTACAGACTGACTGACAGACAGAGCGCAAACCATTAGTCCCTCCAGTGAAACCGGTAGGGGACAATAATCATAAGACACTTCTTCATAAAAAAAAAAAACTTTTCGTTGTCCCCCCACCCCAAAAAATAGGGGAAAAAAGTGAACTTTTTTAAAGGGGGAAGGGGCCGATATTCCGCCTCAAAAAAATTAATCGAGGGCCCTGGTATTACTAAAACCATTGGTCTTTCTCTCAAACAGCAAAATTCTAGAGAAAAATGCAAACATTATGAAGACAATACGATATTGAAAGTGTGTTGTTTAACACTCAATATAGGTTGATGATGTCAATCTCTGCGGAGAATTAGTTTCCTATGACAGGGGTTTCCTGCTGTTTAAAAAAAGGCCAATAACCAGATCAGATCCCAAACTGAAATTGTAAAAATAATAATCCCAATTTCATTTTTATTTTTAGAAAGAAGTTTCTTATGATTATTATATCTCAATATTATTTCATAAACATCTAACAAAGTATATCAGGGCCCTCAATCCATTTTAGGGGAAGCGGGTCGCTACCCATAGCAGGGGGAATTTTCGCGGCGTTTCCCTTTTTGGGGGATTTTTTACTTACTCTCTTATAAAACATTTGTACATGTTTGCACTATATTCATTGCTTTTTTCATAATTTAGTATGTTTGACAAGATTAAATTAAAATAGAAATGAGATATAATAATCATGAGACACAAAATGATACTTTTTAGGGGGGGGGAATGCGGCCGAATTTTGGCCGTGGATTTGACAGATTGAGGGCCCTGTATATAATAATAAATATAACTATAATTTACATGATTTTGTTCTCCTAATTTGAATTATTATAAAGAGGTAAATTAAATTTTTGCAACTATCACGAGGCAATAATATATCAGTGAATCCTACTTGAGTTACATGTCCATACTCTTAAACAATAATCTTGTTAGAACACATGACCTCTTAGTGACCGGACTGTTTATTTAAAGATAACACAAAGCAATTACCAAATCAACCTAGTAGCAGTAAACATGATTTTATAACTAAGGTAAAATAAATTGAAACAAGACATGTGGCCAAGGGCACTAAAGCTCCTGTATTCAACCATTGTCTCAAAACTCCACTTACATGTATTTCAAAAACACACTGCTTTAAAGTTTAAGGTAAAATTTTACCTTAAAGTATGACCTTGACGTTTTAGGTAAAAGATGGTTGTTACATGTTAAGTGTCATCTTATAATGGTTTAAATGTGTGCCAAGTTCAAAAATCTATCAATAAATGACAATGTAATAGAAAAGACAGGAACTGCATGCATGGTCAATGTGACCATTGACATCTTAGTGTGACTTTGACAGATGGGGAAATGAGACATGTGTAACATGTGAAATGTTTTTCGTTGGTTGACATTTGCAGTTACTTCAAAATCAATCAATTAATGGCAAAGTTATAGCAAAGGCTATATATGGGTTCAAACATTAGTTTTTTTTAACACAAAACAATGAACATGTTTCAAATTGTTATTGGTAAAAACAAAGTTGAGGGAAACCAAGAAAAATATTGTGGAAAAGTGTTTAATTTTTAAGAAATTGATTAAGTCTATGGCCTGTTATTCGTGAAAAATCAATGGACCGGAAACTCGAAATTGATCTGTAAGTCACACACACTTAAATTATGGTTAGTGTCTAAAATTGTTTCAGAAAAAAATCTGCAAAGTCAAGTGTAATGAAAATAAAAATCCAAGCCCATGGCCTGTTATTCCCCCGTCACACCGGACTTGTGTCCTTACTGCGTCCTAATGGCGACCCAGGTCGCAGTGAGGACACCATAGATGCAGTAAGGACGCAAAGGGTCACAGTGAGGACTAGTGCTGCAACAATATACCGGTATATCGGTATATATCGCAATATGCAATCCGCATATTGCATTGCGATACGATTTTCATCATACCGGTACGAAAATTCTACAAAAAATCATCCACATTTCGCCAAGAAAAGCCATCCGAAATAATGATATCAAAGTAAACAAAACAAATCGGTGTTTAGAAAAAAAAATGTGTTACGTAAAACTAGCATTCTTAAAAGTCTAGTATACGGAGTAGGGTTGTTACATGGGAGTCCGCAAGATCTGCTTTTGCGTGTCATACTGTTATATTTAAGATTAAGCTTATGTAAATACGATAAAAAACACAATTCATTACATAATAAAAATGTAAATTAATGTTATTATAAACAGAAGTAATAATGATCCAAAACAAATTACGTAACAGTATTCTGATAAGTTACACGACCGGCTTTTAAACATCCACAATTCTCTTTCGGGTTATTAATCTTCTTGTCGGCTTTTGTAATAGTTCTCAAAATGGCAGACGAAACGAACGCCGAGTTTGACTTTATAGACAATTCCAAGGGAAAAAGTGTTGTTTTGGGCATATTTAAGTCTTAAAAGGAAGA
>VMBQ01005656.1:11855-43557 GCA_007657795.1 Dreissena rostriformis
GGTTGCGGGAGGGGTGTCCCCTCCCGACGTTGATTTTTTTTTTAAATTTAACGTGTCAATTAACGTTCTGTGGTGCGTTATAACTCTTAGAAAAACAGCGTCAAAAGACGTCATTTGGAACGCTATGACCCTTAAAAAACCCAGCTATAAAGTCATTTATAAAGATATATGTTTTAATTGTTTTAATACTTTCCCGCATAGATAGTAAAATCCCGACTCGAACGATTCCCCAATACATCCGTATCAATCCGACTATATTACTGCATACATTCTACTTTTCAAGTTTCTATTCATTTCCCGATAATCCCGTTTATTCCATTTTTAAAAGCACTTTCTTGTAAATATTGACGATAAAAGTTCTCAATAATTGCTTTAACACACACGTTGCCATTTTTCTAAAGTATCAAATAAATTTCGGCATAAGTGACTATTTATAGATTTGATGAAATATTGCCACTGAACATGCGTAAATCCCCTGACGTGATGTGTGCTTGTTTATACAACGCTCAATACACCCACGCTTTCTATGCAAATGACGCGACGTTGTACATGCGGCATAATTTTCGCGCCCTTTTTTAGACAAAGGCATTACGAAAGTGTCAACACGAAATAAATTATCACTGCTATTTGATTCAAGAATGTGTTAACGTCGAGTTAACATGTACCTTCGGAAGTGTATTTCGGATTACAAACGTGTTGACATTAACATTCGGGAGTGGGTTACGGATTACAAATTTAATTATGCTCATTTGTGATTTAAAAAAAAAAACAACAACATTAACAATTGCGTAATGAATTCAACGATAATTTGTAAAAACGCTTAACGAGTCGAGTAAATGTTTTGACAGTTTTATGCATGCAATGCACAACTTCCACGAGGATTACCGCCGGTTGCCATCGTCAGTCTTCTAAGTTACTGGCCGAGATTTCTGTGGAAATTACATGTACGTCACGAGTCGTCTGCATGATTAAGCTGCAGGTAGTGACTGCCTTCAAGTGCGGTAGCTCATACAAAGCGTGCGCTCTCATTGGCCAATATTGATTTTCCAATACAGCTCCGCGTTTAGGCGGGCTTGAGATGGTAAAGCGATATATGTAGTTGACAGAGGATTGTAAATCGGCTTTCAAAATTTTCGGCGAAGTCGATATCGTTTTGATCTTAAGAATGGCAGTAGCAGCCAAAATACACTGATCGGAAAAATTCAGGCGCCCCGCGGACCCTGATTTCGAAATTCAAGCGCCCCGGTAAGGGACCGTTAAATGGCCTGTGGAAAACCCTGACACTTCTTAAAAATAAAAAAATGGGAGGGGGATTTTGTTTACAATTTCGGTGTGGGTCGTTTGCTTTGGTATCAGGTCCATTTTACGGACTTTTTTAAGAAGCGGGAAAAGACCTGCAGACAGTGTGACTGCTATGAGCCACCCTACAAAGGGCATGAAAATGCTGCCAATTAATAAACTGGCACAACTTCGATTACAATCTTATTTTTACATTAATGTTTGCTTGAAACCTTTGTGTTCTTTACTCTTCCATGTCAGTTGTTTATGGGACGGTCCGACCTGCAAGATTTCTTTTCATCATTTAATCACAAACAAATTATTCATATTTTACTTTGGCCACCATCTATCGTTTGATGATAATTTTCACTTATCAATAACAACATTTTGCAAACATGTGCTCCATTACAATTCTTGATACAAATACGTTTTAAATAAAAGTGATCATCAAATACATATGCAAGTATTATAACATTAATAAATTCCATTTCCTTGTAATTTTCTGAGTCTGACAGATGTGAAAATTTTATGACAGACGTTTATGTTATGACAGTGTGGTGCGAGATGTTGTGGCGTCTGGAAAATTCAAGTTATTCTATATTATTGATAATCTTCATACCACCATGCAATTATGCTGATAAAGCACTCTGATAAACATATTCTATATTAGGCAGGCTAATACCTCCTTTGGGACAGTCTTGCATCTATGACAGAGCCATTCTCCAGGAGGAATGTCATCGTCTTCAAGAGGAGGGTCACTGGAAAACATCAAATAAAAATATTGAGATCTCAAAAAACTATATAAATGTTAAACAATGAAGAATAGTTTTAATAAGCTTAAGAGAGCATAAAAATGACAACTTACTGGCATTGAAGGTGATACGATACAGGGCATCTGTCACAACAAACCAAATCACCACCCTCTTGACAACTGTCACAGTAGTCATGGTTGATAGCTTTCCCATGCCGTTTAAACTCCTTTGGGCCACGTCTTTGTTTCCGAGCAACATCATCACTTACTGGTGGTGCTATGAGTCTTTGAATTTCCTGAAAAAAAATATCAGTGTGATGAAAACTTCATATGAAACTTTGTCCAAGAAGAGTAGTTAGAAATGGCATCATTACTAAAACCAAATGATAATATTGCATGTCCAGACAATTATAAAAGTCCCTCAGTGACTAAGTCAATAACAATTCATTCACATAGGAGTAAAAAAATCCTAAGAATGCAGTGTTTTTTTTTAATTCAAATTCGGGGTAGGTAAAATGGTGAAAAAAACACTGGTTTGTTATCACAAAATAATTACTGTCGGTAATACTGAGCTCTCGCTGGGACAGAGTGCACACATATAGATTAGAAGAGCAGCTACATTCACTGCTGCATCTTATCATGTAAAATGTTCACTGTACAAAATGAAAAATCGGCATTGAGTGCAAAATGTCAACAAATCATTTTGACCTAAATAAAAAATATATCTGCACAGATCTTTTGTTTCTGCCACTAAAATAAACAGAAAAGAATGCATAATTTTCAAATTTATAATTGCAACACGTTATATTACGCAGACAAGAGTACACTTACATCCATGAGGCCACCAGACGTGTCTAAATCATAATCACAAGCTGCCATCTTGATATCAACCTCTTAGAAACGTTCACCTGCTTCGGTCGTTTTGTTGTTTATAAAAACAACAAAATCTTGACAAGCGAAGTTGATTTTCTGCACAAGCTAACAATTTATTCAACAAAAGTCCTCGGCACAAGACAGGTATTAAACCTCTTCAATCGAGGCCATAGCTATTAGGAATGCTAAGGCTTTCGATTAGAAGCAATACTCAAAATAACACATTGTTAAGAAATTGTCAGGAAACTTGGCGCAAAATGTCCGACGAAGCATATGCGCATGCGTACATCCTGGCATTTCGCTCACTACGCATGCGCATAGACAAAGGAAGCAGTAATTTTCTTTTGACAACTTATTACATCGTTGTCACACAACAGGTTAAAGTATATCAGGAGCTTGAGTCTAGTTTCCCTATGAACAATATATATCTTATATCAAGTGTGTGTGTATATAATGGCACACGACAATAAGAGCTATACCGATGCCCAGGACGTCGTGTGCTTTGCGTGACTACCACCGTCATGTGGTTAATGACTTGATAATCGGCGTCACGTGTCTTCCAACGTAACCAACGTAATGTGCCGTACAACGCGACTTCAAACGCCATGTGCGCAGATTAACTTGACTACCAAAGTCATGATGCTTTATATCCTGCTTACTAACGCCATTCGCTTTACCGTGGCGTAGTGGATATTGTGTTCTTCTTCTTTTTCTTCTTCTTCTTCTTCTTCTTCTTCTTCTTCTTCTTCTTCTTCTTCTTCCCATTAATTGCAGGGCTCCTCTGGAGCGTCGACGTAATTTAACTATTCAATTAGTCTTGGGCCTGGGTAGAACCAGTACTTGTTGTCTTTGGGGGAGATTTTAAGAACGCTCCCATAGTGGGGATCGAACCCGTGACCTCCCGATCGCTAGGCGGACACCATATCCACTACACCACGTACGACTAAGAGGTCACGGGTTCAATCCCAACTGTAGACAACTGTGCGACCGTTCTTTAGATCTCTCCCGAAAGACACCGGACACCAAGGTCGCCGTGGCGAAGTGGATATGGTGTCCACCTAGCGTTCGGGAGGTCACGGGTTCGATCCACACAATAGGAGCGTTCTTCAGATCTCCCCCAAAGACATCGAGTACTGGTTCTATTCCCAGGAAACGGACTCGAGAGCGTTTCAAATAAGCCATAGGCTTTCAATGCAATCGAGCTAAAATACATAGGTTTTAACTAAAACTAAACTAAACACACCGGAAACAGACTCAATAGCGTCGCAATAAGCTTTAGGGTTTCGATGCAATCGAGCTAAAATAAATAAGTTAAAACTGTATGCTTAATAACAACCTGATACTGTATAACGTTATAAATAGCGTAGTGATGGATATCTGAATAACCTGAATATCGACGTCATGGTGCATTATAATGCGACCACCAATGTCATTATATTGTGACTTCCAACGTCATGATTCCGACTTCTTGAACGTTTTTAAGTCTGTTTTACCAGGAATAGCTTAAGTTTGCTATTTTCATATTGCAATTAAGTTTTCATTTACTAAGTTTCACACACAAACATACTTTTTTTCCTTTTTTTGTCGCAAAAACACAATATAAGATAACATGTGTTTACTAATAATTTAAAGTTTAAGTTTTCATATAAATTTTTAGAGACCTAAGCCGGTTATCTTAAAGAAAATGTCAAGAAATCAGGGCATCCTTCTTTACAACGCGAGTTCTAACGTCATTATTAATGTGAATGGTACTGCTTACTGTCTTGGTCCTGTATAACATGAGAACGGACATTAGTTTGCTGCATAACGTAACTAATCAAGTATGATGCGTCATGGTGCTGTGTATGCAACTACCGACGTTTGCTGCTGTTTATTGTTATGACAACGTCATGACGATTTATCACCTTACAACTAACATCACGATGCCGTATAACGTCACTTCTAGTGTCATGATGCTATAGAAGGTGACTACCAACGCCATGATGCCATATGACGTTACAACCAACGTCATGATGCTATATAACGTGACTTCCAACGTTATAATGCAATACAAGGTGAATAATAACGTCATCATGATATATAACGTAACTACTAATGTCATGATGCTATTTAACCTGACTACCAACGTCATAGTCACATATAAAGGGATTCCCAACGTCATGATTCTATATAATGTGACTTCTAAAGTGAATATGCTGTATTACGTGACTACCAACCTCGTGATGATGTATAACGTGACTTCCAACGTCGTGATGCTATATAGCGTGAATATCAACGTCATGATGATATTCAACGTTATTACAAACGCAATGATGCTATTTAACGTGACTTCCAACGTCATGATTCTATATAACGTGACTACCAACGTAATGATGCCATATAACGAAATTACTAACGTTGTGATGCCATATAACGTGCCTTCCAACGTCATGATGCTATGTAGCGGGATTACCAACGTCATGATGCTATATACCGTGACTATTAACGTCATGATGTCATATAACGCGATTACCAACGTCATGATGCTATATAACGTGAGTACCAACGTCATGATGCTATATAACGTGACTACTAACGTCATGATGCCATATAACGTGATTACTAACGTCATGATGCCATATAACGAGACTACCAAAGTCATGATGATGTATAACGTGACTACCAACGTCATGATGACATATAACGTGACTACTAACGTCATGATGATGTATAACGTGACTACCAATGTTATGATGCCATGTATCGAGACTACCAAAGTCATGATGCTATATTACGTGACTACCAAAGTCACGATGACATATAACGTGGCTACAAACGTCATGATACCATATTACGTGACTACCAAATTCATGATGCCATATAACGTGACAATTAACGTTGTGGTGCTATTTGACGTGCCTACCAACGTCATGATAAAATATAATGTGACTTCCAACGTCATGTTGCTATTTAACGAGATTTCCAAAGTCATGAAGCCATATAACGCTACTACCAACGTCATGATGATGTATAACGTGACTACCAACGTCGTGATGATGAATAACGTGACTACCAAAGTCATGATGATGTATAACGTGACTACCAAAGTCATAAAGCCATATAACGTGACTACCGAAGTCATAAAGCCATATAACGTTACTACCAACGTCATGATGATGTATAACGTGACTACCAAAGTCATGATGATGTATAACGTGACTACCAAAGTCATGATGATGTATAACGTGACTAACAAATTCATAAAGCCATATAACGTTACTACCAACGTAATGACGATGTATAACGTGACTACCAGCGTCATGTTGCCATTTTACGAGATTACCAAAGTCATGAAGCCATATAACGTTACTACCAACGTCATGATGTTGAATAACGTGGCTACTAACGTCATGATGATGTATAACGTGACTACTAAAATCATGATGATATATAACGTAACTGTTAACGTCATGATGATGTATAACGTGACTACCAACGTCTTGATGATGTATAACGTGACTACCAAAGTCATGAAGCCATATAACGTTACTACCAACGCCATGATGATGTATAA
The DNA here is from genome assembly GCA_007657795.1 of Dreissena rostriformis. Taxonomy (NCBI): domain Eukaryota; kingdom Metazoa; phylum Mollusca; class Bivalvia; order Myida; family Dreissenidae; genus Dreissena; species Dreissena rostriformis. The sequence goes on from VMBQ01005656.1 coordinate 18,311, forward strand.
CCTGACTATCAACGTCAAAATGATGTTTAACGTGACTACCAAAGTCATGATACTACATAACGTGACTACCAAAGTCGTAATGATGTATAACGTGATTACCAAAGTCATGATGCTACATAACGTGACTACCAACGTCTTGATGATGTATAACGTGACTACCAAAGTCATAATGATGTATAACGTGACTACCAAAGTCATAATGATGTATAACGTTACTACCAAAGTCATGATGCTACATAACGTGACTACCAACGTCATGATGATGTATAACGTGACTACCAAAGTCATGATGATGTATAACGTGACTACCAAAGTCATGATGATGTATAACGTGACTACCAAAGTCATGATGATGAATAACGTGACTACCAAAGTCATGATGATGTATAACGTGACTACCAAAGTCATAATGATGTATAACGTGACTACCAAAGTCATGATGATGTATAACGCGACTACCAAAGTCATGATGATGAATAACGTGACTACCAAAGTCATGATGCTACATAACGTGCCTACCAAAGTCATGATGATGTTTAACGTGACTACCAATGTCATGATGATGTATTACGTGACTACCATAGTCATAATGCAATATATTGTGACTAAAAACGTAAAGATGCCATATAACGTGACTGCCAACGTCAGGATGATGTTTAACGTGACTAACAAAGTCATGATGCTACACAACGCGACTACCAACGTCATGATGCTATATAACGTGACTACCAAAGTCATGATGATGTATAACGTGACTACCAAAGTCATGATGCTATATAACGTGACTACCAACGTCATAATGCCATATAACGTGACTACCAACGTCATGATGATGTATTACGTGACTACAAAAGTCATGATGCCATATAACGTGACTTCCAAAGTCATGATGATGTATAACGTGACTAACAAAGTCATGATGCTACCTAACGTGACTACCAATGTCATGATGCTATATAACGTGACTACCAAAGTCATGATGATGTATAACGTGACTACCAAAGTCATGATGCAATATAACGTGACTACCAACGTCATGATGCTGTATAACGTGACTACTAACGGCATTATGCCATATAACGTGACTACCAACGCCATGATGATGTATAACGTCACTACCAACGTCATGATGCTATAGAACGTGACTTCTAAACTCATAATGCCATATAATGTGACTACCAAAGTCATGATAGCATATAACGAGACTACCAAAGTCATGATGCCATATAACGTGACTACCAACGTCATGATGCCATATAACGTGACTACTAACGGCACTATGCAATATAACGTGATTACCAACGTCATGATGCAATATAACGTGACTACCAACGTAATAATGTAATATAACGTGACTACGAAAGTCATTATGCCATATACCGTGACTTATAACCCCGTGGTGCTATTTAACGTGACTACCAACGTCATGATGATGTATTTCGTGACTACCAACGTCATGATGCTATAAAACGTGAATTCCAACATCATGATGATGTATAACGTGACTACCAACGTCATGTTGATGTATAACCTGACTTCCAACGTCACGATGCTATTTAACGTGACTACCAACGTCATGATGATATACAACGTTATAACCAACACGAAGATAATGATGCTATATATGCTTTATAACGTGACTACTTATTTCGTGATTCTATATAACGTGACTAATAACATCATGATGTCATATAACGTGACTACTAACGTTGTGATGACATATAACGTGTCTCTAAACGTCATGGTGCTATACAACGTGAGAAAGAACGCCATGCTGATTTATAACGTGACTACCTCATGATGTTTCATCAACATGGCGAACACAAGAGCGTTTCCTGGCGTAGACATCCGCAGTGACCATGACTTAGTGCTCACCACCATCATGCTGAAGTTTAAGAGCAAGCGCATGACGAAGAACCATCGCGTTAGATTTGACTTGGATACATTAAAAGATCCAGTGATAAAAGAGGTATTTCAAGCACAGATATGAGTCAAGTTTGCAGCCTTAAACATCTTAGACAATGGCATCGACACCATAACCAACAACATCAAGGATGTCCTAATGTCAATGGCCGATGAAGTGCTTGGGAGAGAGATAAGGAAGAACAAGCCATGGGTTCCGACCGAAATTATGGACCTATGTGACAAGAGAAGAGGCATGAGAGGTACACCAGCCTAGACTCTAGTGCAAATTACCAGAAAGCAAAGATCTGGGAGTAGAAAAAGTGGCCCAATGAGTGGACCCAGTCACTGGTCATACCCCTACCGAAAAAGGGCAATCTCAAGTTGTGCGAGAATTACCGCACCATAAGTCTCATCAGTAATCCCAGCAAAGTCATGCTACGCATCATCCTTAATCGATTGAAAAGTTAGGCAATGGAATTGCTGGCCGAAGAGCAGGCTAGATTCAGAGCTTGGCGAAGCACAGTGGAAAAGGTATTCAACTGCAGATTCATCATTGAGAAAAACATGCAACACCAACGTGAGCTCCTCCACAACTTCATTGACTTTAAGTTAGCTTTTGACCACGTGTGGCATAATGGCCTATCCCCTATGGACTGTTATGAGAGGAATAAACATTGACAAAGGGCTGGTGAAAGTCATTCACGAACTCGAGAAGATAATGCAGGAGACTCTCCATGACCACCATACCTCTATCTCCATCGGCGGAAGACCCATGTCCTACATTGAATTCGCCTATGGCATTGCCCTCGTGGGTGTAACCAGTAGTGAACTTCGAGATCTCACCAACAGACTCTATGAACGAGCATGATCATACGGGCTGAAGGTCAGCACGGAAAAGTCAAAGATCATGATGAACAGCACGACCAACGCCAGTGCAGACACTACCATGAACGGCGATAAGCTAGAGGAAGTGACGAGCTTCAAGTACTTGGGCGTAACCATATCCAAGGATGTTGCCAGTACCAATGAAGTCCTAATAAGAATTGGCATGGAAGTCCCTCGTAGTCTCCATCGTACTCTTCGGCTTCGAGACCTAGAGCGTTTCTAATGGAAACAGAACGCAGGATACAGGCTTTTAAACACACGTGTCTCCGAAGACTGTTCCGAATCTCCTACACGGAGCAAAATACCTACGAGAACGTCAGGAACATGACAGCATGACAGCAACACTTGTTGGTCCACAAGAGCCCGTACTGGCGACCGTCAAACGACCAAGCTGGCTTGGTTTAGACACGTCACCAGGCACGACTCTTTGTGCAAGACTGTTTTCCAGGGCACGCTTGATGTAGGTCGACGTCGAGGTCGTCAGAGGAAAAGTTGGATGGACAATGTAAAAGAGTGGACATCCCTTCCAATTGATGAATTACTATCAGCAGCACAAAACAGACCTGACTGGAGAAGATTTCTGTATCGTCGTCCCTCATTTCCTCACAACGGCCAAAACGGTCAAGGGATTGATGATGATGATGATGATGATGACGATGCTGATTATGATGATGATTATGATGAAGATGATGATGATGATGATGTAACGTAACTTCCAACCTCATGATGCTGTATAAAGTGACTACCAACGTCATGATGCTTATTAACGTGACTACTAACGTTCAAACTGAGAGTTTACACATGTATTTACCGTTGTTTAGTTTGAGTATTATTTGGCAACCTCCGCGCAGAGATTTGACTGGAACCAGCATAGCTTGATCAAATCCCTGCCATCATACACAACCACGTGATGATAGCTGAGCCACGTGATACAATAATGGCGTCTTACAGTATCAACGTCATAGAAAACAATGACGAAAAAGAATGTGCCGGAGAATTGTTTCCTTTGTTAAAACAAGAGTTTTATGTTTAACCGGAAAATAAGACCCATATATATATAATGATCTAAACTCCCTGCCGTTATTACCAACTAAGTCATAATAGTCGAACCACGTGGGCGTCTTACAGTATCAACGGTTATTTTTAAATTTGTAAACAGTAATTTTTACTTTTTTAATTAAAGTAATTAATTTTTTTATTATAAACCTAAACTTATACACTATTTTCAAAATATAAAATAAAATGATACTCCTTTTCATAATATAATACATTAAAAAAAATAATAACATCCTACCGAATCTGGTAGGATTTTCTTGTGATGGCAGAGGTTGTATGTGAGAGCATGGGACGACAACTCTGCGTGGAGATTGATTATTTGGGTCAATAATAATTATGCGAATAATTCAAATCCACCCGATCGTTCATCCATCCATCCATCCAACCATCCATCCATTCAACCATCCATCCATCCATCCATCCATCCATCCATTTTTTGCAATGCCACGTGAATGCACGTTTCTGTACGTTTATGGATGAATTGAGCCGCGTTCTGTGAAAACTTGGCTAAATACATGTGCGTAAAGTGAGGTCCCAGATTAGCCTGTGTAGTCCACACAAGCTAATCAGGGACGAATCTTTACGCTTTAATGGTATTTTTCGTTTCAATGAAGTCACTTTTTAGCGAAAGTTCAGTTAAGGCGGAAGTGTCGTCCGTGATAAGCATGTGCGGACTGCACAGGCTAATCTGGGATGACACTTTACGCACATGGATTTAGCCCAGTTTTCACAGAACAGGGCTCAACTTATCCTCTCTGTTGTCATTCCCGGTCAATAGAGTAAACTCTCTGTTGTCATTCCCGGTCAAGGGGAGTAAACTCGAATTTACAGTTGGCTATGGAGAATACGGGTTCTGCATATGGAATATACATAATAATTGTTGTGTTTTCGGACAATAAAACAATAAAACATTTAACGAGCATATCTTTATTTTGCAGTATAAATTATGTACAAAATATAAGTCGACTACATAATATTACATAATACATATAGGTAAATTAATTTGTGTAATTGCAGTTACTAGATTAACGAGTGTATGCGCTCTATGAAAAGTGAGCACGCTAAGACGAAAATAATGAAATACTCATTTGAATGTTATGAAACAAGAACACCGGTCATTAATACATTTCACGCAGCAGTAAGCATTTTAAGAAGTTGTGCGTGTAAGTAAGACCCTGCTTCTACTTCTGGAACATAATTAACAAAAATAAATAATGTTTATTATACTCGACACTGAATACTGTTTGTGAGTGCACTATAAACAAAATGTAAAGGAACGTACGATCCAGTATATTAGTGACGTTCCAATCCCTTATTACATTTAACAGTCCACTCCAATACAACACATACTTTAATTTATTTCTCAAACATTAAACACTGTGTCTTAACTGGCAAAGGCTGAAAAGAGAAAAACATACTTTGTACATGCAAACATGTCAGTGTGAAAAAAATGCTTAATATACACGTATGGGCAAATGAATGAGAATTAAAATACGTACGGGCGATTGATTTATAGCACTCAATCTCTAAATGATAATAAGCCACCTCACACATGCATGCATTATACAACATCGGAATATGGAGTGGGTTTGGGGAGAAAGAGATCAATTTTGGCCGCGCTCTGGGAAAACCGAGCAAAATGCATGTGCGGAAAGTGTCGTCCAAAATTAACCTTATCAGGGACGACACATTCCGCTTTAATGATATTTTTCGTTTATAGGCAGTTTCCTCTTAGCGAAAATCCAGTTGATGTGGAAAGCGTCGTCCCTGTTTAGCCTGTGCAGACAATCTGGGACGACACTTACAGGACAGGCATTACGCCCGGTTTGCCAAGAGCGAAGCTCATTTGCATTTAATGCACGAACACCGTTTTATTTTAACTACACAAGTTGTTTTTTTAAGAAGCTCATTACAAAGAATCGACATGATAAAACACCAACCGGCACATGAAGTGCGTTGACTGAAATGTAGGTTATAATTACTCATCACTCATTATACCCGTTTATCAAAATGACACGAGGTCGAGTTTTGACCAAACACTGAAAATGCCCGACGAGTATATTGGAAAAAGGAAAAGAGAACACCCGGAAGCGTAATACATTCAACCACATGCTGGATCTAATATGTTGTTCAGACATTGGGCTCGTACAGAATGTTGTGCTGGTATTTCACTGGCAAGGATTCGCTTCGGACAAGGGCCACGTGACCTTTCTGAACGCTCGCCATACTGTCCGCAAGTCGTCTGCTGTAGCGCTTTCCAGACGACAACAGACCTTTCATGGATTTAGCATCCCTCGAGTCGCTGTTGCTTGTACTTCCGGAAATAGTCGACGTGGATTCTAAAATGTTAACGGTACAGGCGAATGTGCTCCGAAGTCATATTGTGATTACATTAGTGGCCCATCGATCAGCGATGTTCTATAAGCACTATAAGCAGGGCGGGTATTAATCAACTCCTACTTGAAATTTTGACACGATTTTTTTTTTAAATAAGGAAAAGATACGGACCAAACTTGAAAACATCAAAACAATATTTACCTGAGGAGCTATAGAAAACAGCCGGTTCCGCCTGCTTAATGCGCATGCGCACTAGAGTCGCGAAGTAGATCAGCAGGACAGCGAAGCAAAGCAGAGCGAACCCCACTGACGACACGAGCCAGTAAAACGTTGGTGTGTTGTTCCCAGCGTCATCCGCGAATGCGTCTAATCCGGTGTGCCCTGGAACCGTTTTATGTTGGTGTGTACATATTATATACAGTTATTATGCTTTCTTATTAAATTATGTATAATGGTTGGTCTGTTTAGCTGTATCACTTGTATCCATTGATGAAAATCGACATGCAATATAATCTTTTTTATTTAAAAACGGTAGACATTCTGGCACTATTATTTAAAAATACAAGCGCTATTGATATTTTCTTATCTACACGTAATTCGCAGCGACAGTATGGACAAACCAGAGTTGAACAAACCGAGGGCTGAAATAAACTTATGTCATTTATGCTTAAATAAGATGCCCATCATGACCCTAAGGCGCGCACCCAATGTCAAGGTACACACAATATCGAACATTAGACCTGGTGACCTTGCTTGTTTGACTTCATAGGGTCCAGTTTAAAAACTGGATTTGTCAAGACAAACATTTAGACTCAGTTTCATCTCAGTTAGGTAAATATTAAGACATTTAGTGTTTATAAGGTTTATCATAGAATCGATGTGGATACCCAGTTTTAAACCCCACTTTACCCGAACTTAAACTTGGCCAAGGAATTGTTACTATAAACATTCCGACCAAGTTGCATTCATATTGAATCATACATATGTCTTCTATAGTGGTAACCTTTTTTTCTGGGATTTTACCTGTTGACCTTGTATTTTACCCCACTTGACCACTTGATATTGCAAAAATAAACATTATGACCGGGTTTCAAGGCTGAATAATAAATGTTTTTTCTAAGATTTGAAATGGGGACCTAGTTTTTGAAACACTGTACCCGGATTCGGACTTGGAATTAATATCATGAAGTTAAAGATTCTGACTAAGCTACCAGCAGATTGTGTCACGAATGTGGTTTCTAGAGTGGAGACAAGTGTTTTTCAACGATGTGACCTTGTTTAATGACAAACTTGGCTATATTCGACCAAGATTCCAGATATTGGCCAAGAAATTATTAAGATAAATCTTCATTAAGATTGGACGAAACATGTGGCCGTTAGAGTGGTACCTAGCTAAAATTTGAGACCGACAAACGACGCATGGCGCCAAACACCGAACATATACTTACCACAATAAAAGGATACATGTTTAAAATGGAAATTTAGTTAGTGATGATTAACCCATTTATGCCTAGCGTCTAGAAAAAAGGCCTTGGCAAACAGCGTAGACCCAGATGAGACGCCGCATGATGCGGCGTCTCATCAGGGTCTGTGCTGTTTGCTTAAAGGAATTTCTGTAAGAAATATTCTTAATATAGAAATTAATATACTAGACAATTTTGGGAATACATTGATCCAATATAGAAGGATAGGAGAGTCCACTTGGCATAATGGGTGAAATATGATAAATAATTGATAAATAATAAAATACTTGCAATACTTACGTAGAACAAAACTCTCATGGCTTGGAAGACTACGTATCTTTGGAATTAACAACTCTGAATGAAATAGTAAACATATATGGTTGTAATATACATTTTAAATATGTTCAATAGAATGATGTGTAAGGAGTAAAATATTAATGCTTTCTTGTTCTAATGGATGAGTGTCATGTACGCTAACTAACATGGTTTATATACCCTGTAACATCGTTTTTAATTCGGTATTTTTTATTATATATAACACGACTTAATAGCTTCTAAAAAACACACATACAGACTCACATACAAGCGTTCTTAATGTTTAAACTTGCTATTTGTATGGCATCAAAACCACGTATAGTCCTATAGAGGCCTTCACGTATATATACTATATATTTCTAAATGTACTTATATATTGTTAACCCATAACACGTTTAATTTATAATTTAATGCGATACTTGTATCAATATATCAGCTTATAAGCAAATGCTATGTCAGTTACCTAGGTTACCGCGTGATATCCAATGCCACGATTGGACAAGCCATCTGATCATTTTTCATAATTGCTTAGCATTGTGTGAAAGTATATTTTCGGTGTACGTGTTCTAATTTTCGACGTACCTTTTCTGACAGCGTGAAAGACGGTGATTTTGAACCCGCTAAACTCGAACATTGTGTCCGACACGAACTGAAGATCAAGTTGCGATGTTTCGGATATGTACGGTTCCGGACACACGTTACCGCAGAACTTGGCAATAGGGATCGTAGGGCTGAAACCGCAATAACATAACAAGCAAACATTTAAGTGTTGTCCAGTTCACCTTTCGTTGGACACCATTTGACCAAACACACTATTCAATAGAACGTGGTTTAATGCGGTGTCCAAAACATTGTATAAGGCCAACATTTTGTGTTATTTGCTTTCGGAAACTTAAAGAAAAAGCAACTGAAAAATAAAAATAATTAAACGAATTTTGACAAATCACCAATACAAAAATCATTTAGTCAGGAGTTTAAAAAGCTTAAATTGCTGTTTTACTATTCAATACATGTACACGTCTTCCTTATATAATCATTATGTTCAGATTCTGGAATCATACTGTTCTAAAAAGCATGTATTCTGATAAAACTGTTGTCTCACCAGGGTTGGCACCAATCGACCGCCCCCGGTTTTAACCGGCGGTTTTTACCGGTTAAAACCGCCCCGGTCAATACTCCCTTAGTGGTTCTTACTGGTCAATACTGGTCGATTGAACTTTACCCCCAATTTTGATTAATATTCCATGCTAAATAAAACAATATTGATAATATAAATTAAACAGACATGTTGCCAAAAATGTCTTAAGCTATTAATACCCACTATTTTATACCTGTTCATGCAATTTGTAGGTCAATCTCTCAAAATTTTGCAAATTAATCAATGTTGGTCAATTGGATTTTTCTGGTCGATTGAACTTTTTTTTTCAATTCTAATGCATTTTCAGATAATTCTTGATTCAACAAGATTAACAATAATGACACACCAATGATGTGCATTATCAAAAGTATATTCAATGTTTTTGAGATCAAAAAAGTTTATACACATGTGAACATGTCATCATCATCACATCATACAGGCATTGTCAAAATGTGTGTTGTTGAACTGTCACACCTTACTTGTCATGTATTCTTGCCTAGATTTCTTTGAATTCTTTTAAAACAAAATAGTGAAAAAAATATTTTCCATTAATATAAAAATAAAAAACATAATAAGAAATATTAAAAGAAAAAAGTCATTAAAAAGAAGAGTCTAGAGTAGACCCACAATAGAGAAACATTATTTGGTGGCAAAATCAAGAACTCTGATTGCTTATTCATTTGAAGACCAATTAAACTTTTAATTATGAAATGAAAAAAAAAACACCTCTTAATACTCTGAAAGGAGACAAGCTAGAAGTAACTATTAAATTAATAGCAAGTTATCCCCTTTTGTTTGAGTGAAATGAAATAGCCTAAGGGCAGATTTGCTTAAAATGTCAATATCAGAGACATAACACTGCATGCATTTTGTTACCAATTAAGCCTAAAGGCTTAGGGGCCAGATTTATAACCCCTTGAAAACACAGGAGTTCTGTTTGTCCATCTGCTTATCAAATAGATCAATAGATCAGTGAAATACTATGGTAACTACAGTAGTAATAATACTTTAGTAACAGCTATGATACACTGAGATAACGATATTGCCTTAGTCCTTAAGCATTTGAGGCCGTTAATTCCATAAATAATAAAGAAGTAATTTTTACAGCTTTAAAGATTTTTTTTTAGTAATAACATTTTCACAAATAATACAACGTCTTAGATCCGACAAAGTTATTATATTCAAGTATCTATATATGTATAATAAACATTTTAGTTTATTAAGCAAAATAACACATAAATGTTCATGTCTTCCTTATATAATCATTATGTTCAGATTCTGGAATCATACTTTTCAAAAAAGCATGTATTCTGATAAAACTGTTGTCTCACGTTATACTTTGTAAATATATGTTAAAAGCTAAATTTACATATATAATCAATTTCCAGATTTGGGGTTACAAGCTACCAAGAAAACAGTAAGGTGACTGGCATCATTTTCGCTACATATGCTCCAAGAAAAGGAAACCCATGCATAGATCGAACATTTGCTGCAACAATAAGGTCCCCTTGCAAATCATTATACTATGTGATTTACTGTTATGCTTCAAAACATAATATCAAATGTCATGCTACCGAACACAGCCTTAAATGTCATGTCAACAAAAGATCATATGACCCAGTTTCGGACGGAAAGACGGACAGACAGGGCATGTAAAAACATACCCCCCCCCCCTCCGGTTACAGCTGTAGGCGATTAATAAAACATTAAACAGTCTTGTGGCAGTATGGTGATGAAACCAATCCCGGAATCAGGCCAATATTTTACAATTGTCTGCAGGTCACAGAAACTCCATGCGAATTCACAACGTATTAATATGTTTCTAAGGAAATAGGCCAGATGTATATCATGATTCCAATATTCTCTAAACAAAAACATAAGGAATTAGCCGTAGTTTAATATACTGCACACATAAAGCAATGGGAGTGGTTCGTATAGAATGGAGTAGTAATTGACCTATTTCCATACAAAACCGTCTGTAGTACGGAAGTATTGCCCGATATACAAAAAGCATGGTACACCCATTATGGTAACTGCCAATAAATTAACCAGAAGGGGCCGCTCGAAAGGGAAATAACTATTATTGGACCGGATGAATCTATTACATCTGGCAAACCATTCTAAATGAGCCTCGCACTGTCAAGGGGCCTGTACCACATGACATTTTGTGCTATGTGTGAGACATTCTACTGTAAACAAACCATCGCATCCCAACACATTTTTTATCATTTCTCCATTAATGCTTAAACGATGTTAATCAAACAAAGACGAGTGCCCGATTATAATGAAAATACACCCATGCGTTAAGTACCTTGCCCGTAAATTACGTATTGTTTGCAAAAACTGCAACCGCGCATTAAATTTGACAAGCTCTGTGTGGTATCTTTTTCTGTTGTCGCCAATAAATGTAATAATATTGCATTTACTATTATGAAACTGTGAAGCGGAACTTATAATTTGTACAATAGATACACAGCAAGAAGCTTGTTTTTATAGAAACCCTAAATCTTGATTATTTTTGATAAGAATAGTAAAATGCTATGTGTGGGACACAAAATTATAATGGTATGTGTTGTATACAAATTCAAATCGTTAAACATAAATGTTATACTATTTAATCATCTGAGTGTTATGGGTAAGCAAAACGACTTATAATATGTTCCAATTATGTCACGTTGATACAATATTTTAACATGATGTAAATTGATATGTCCTGTTTTATTTAACCCTTTGAGTGCTGGAACCGGATTTTGAAGGCCTTTGCAAACAGTTTGGATCCAGATGAGACGCCACAGAACGTGGCGTCTCATCATGATCCAAACTGTTTGCTATTCTGATAGTGGTCATATAAAAAAAAAAGCGAAGACAATGCTAATTTTAGAAATTCAGCAGACGAAATTTTAGCAGACAACAAATTTCCCAGCATGCAAAGGGTTAATAACACAAATGGTACTTGTAATGATTGTAACATACCAAAAAACTCAAAATGATTCAGCATACAGTCCTGTCAGAAATGACGCTTGCTACAAGAACTATAAGGAAAACTTTTGTTTGAAGGCTTTGCATTGCATACTCAATTGTTATTCTTTAATATTTTCGGAAAGTACTATACAGGCATATCGATATGTTGAGAGTTGTATCTCACACATAGCATTTTCATGTGTGGCCCTCACATAGCAATTACCCGTAAGTTGTACAATGACATCAAAAATAAGGCGTACGCTAGCAAATAAACTTATTGTGGTGTTTCTGCTAAAAATTAAAATTTCCGTCGTATGTTTCGATTAACAAACAGCATTATCATGAACTATATTAACGAATACATTTAACAGATACCGCACATAGCATGTCAATTTATGTTGAATTCAAGTGCGCAGTTGCAGTTTTTCCAAAAATGCTTAATGTATCAAACAAAAACTTTTCCATGTACATGAATATCGATTATGGCCGGACACTCGTCTTTGTTTGGTACAACTATGTTATGTTTTAATTGAGAAAACGTGGAAAATGTTACCTGAAGCTACGAAGTGTTTACATTAGATTGTCCCACACATAGCATACAAAATCACGTGGTACAGGCACCTTGTCTGTGAAAAGGGGGTTTAATGCATGTGAGTCAAGTGTAGTCCCAGATTAGCCTGTAATCAGGGACGAAACTTTCCGCATAAACTGGATTTTCGTCAAGAAGTGTTTTCCTTTAAACGAACAATACAATAACAGCGGAAAGTGTCGTCCCTGATTTGCCTGTGTGGACTGCACATGCTAATCTGGGACGACACTTAACGCACATGCATTGAACCCCCTTTTCACAGAGCGAGACTAAAATATATGATTTTCAATTTTTATTTGTAAAGTATAAAGGAGAATAAGTAAAGAAGCTTGATAAATTAATATATTTACGTTTAGTAGTGCTATTTCTGTTCGAAGTACAGTATAAAAAGACACGTTTCGACGAAAAAGGGTTTCGTCCTATACCATATTTTAAAATGTATATAATATGGATTAAATAAATAAAATAAAATATAAAAACAATAAGATATTTGATAAAAATAAGTTAAAAAAAATATGGAAGATGAGAATCCTTAAGCAGATGCCAAACCTTGGTGGCCACATTAGAAAAGAAGACAGCGTTTTAAAAGCGCGATCACAATAATACGACAATAGTGTCAAACATGAAAATAGTGTTTCTTAAAAAATGCCCCATTGAGGTTCTTTGTGCCATAAATCATTTTATTGCAAAAAGATCTGAACATAACTCTTCAGCACAACTAAAGTTATATTTTTGTTGAGGCTATAATGAATATTTGTCCAGCTCTTTTTACTATCATTTTATTCGGCGTATACTGTTTTGTACGGAATACCGTTAGGGCTATCGTGGTAACACATAAAAATCCAGAGGGCGAGAATGCGGGAACGCGATAGTACGATGGCGACAATGCGACAATACGATGACGACAGTGTGACAATACGATGGCGACAATGCGATAGTACGATGGCGAGAATGCGAGAACGCGATAGTATGATGACGACAATGCGACAGTGCGATGACGACAGTGCGACAATACGATGGCGACAGTGCGATAGTACGATGGCGACAATACGACAATGCGATAGTGCGTTAATACGATGACTACAGTGCGACAATACGATGACGACAGTGCGACAATACGATGACGACAGTGCGACAATACGATGGAAAGGTGCGATACTACGATGGCGACAATGCGAGAATGCGAGAACGCGATATTACGATGGCGACAATGCAACAATACGATGACGACAGTGCGACAATACGATGGCGACAATGCGATAGTTCGATGGCGACAATGCGATGATACGATGGCGAAAGTAAGATATGACTATCGCATTGTCGCCATCGTACTATCGCACTGTCACCATCGTATTGTCGCACTGTCGCATGGTCGTCATCGTACTATCGCGTTGTCGCATTGTCGCCATCGTATTGTTGCACTGTCGTCATCGTATTGTCGCATTGTCGCCATCGTACTATCGCGTTCCCGCATTCTCGCCCTCTGGATTTTTATGTGTTACCACGATAGCCCTAACGGTATTCCGTACAAAACAGTATACGCCGAATAAAATGATAGTAAAAAGAGCTGGACAAATATTCATTATAGCCTCAACAAAAATATAACTTTAGTTGTGCTGAAGAGTTATGTTCAGATCTTTTTGCAATAAAATGATTTATGGCACAAAGAACCTCAATGGGGCATTTTTTAAGAAACACTATTTTCATGTTTGACACTATTGTCGTATTATTGTGATCGCGCTTTTAAAACGCTGTCTTCTTTTCTAATGNGAGGATAAATTGGTGCCGAGATGATCACAGTTTATCCGGTGAGGATTAGACAATAAAATAGAGTGAACTTTAACGTTTATCAGGTGAGGTTAAGAAAATTGAATAGGGCGAGCTTTGTATTCAATATTTTCTGGTACTTTACCATTTTCAAAACTAGCAGCAACAAGTTAAACACAAGTTGACTGAAACCTCAACATAATCTTTTCCCCATGACAGGCCTCTTAGGAATACACATTGACATGTTATCGCAGTCGCTTGATATACTGTCGGATATCAACTAGTTTTTAAGGTCAACGCTTTATTAGGTAAAATATAACAATACTAGCAGGATAAATGTCCTACGAACATATCAACATGTGAAAATAGTCGGACGTCAACCAAACAATTGCTATTTTAAAATCAATTAGGTTAATTATATATACTTATTCTTTTTCTTTGACCCAAATAAATATCACATGTATGGTGGTATAGAACGGTCTTTCGATATATCCAAATAATGTTCGCAAAAAGATATACTAGTCCTAACGTATTTATTTCTGTTATATATTTTATTATAAAAACTATAATAATACCCTATAGCATAGGTGTGCCAAAAAGTGACATAATATTATGCTGCATTTATTGGGACTGCTATATAATACATCTAAAGTTCTTCAGTTAACCCATTTACGCCTAGTGGACTCTCCCATCCTTCTAAATTGGATCAATTTATTTCCAAAATTAGGGATTTTTTAGTATATTCATTTTTATATTTAGAATATTTCTTACAGAAAACAATCTTTAAGCAAATAGCGCAGACCCTGATGAGACGCCGCATCATGCCTTTTTTCTAGACGCTAGGCATAAATTTGTTCACCAGGATATTCATTTGGCTAAATTAATCATAACATTTATAATATTGATACTTAGTAATGTGTGCCCAACGTTTTTCGTACTTTATTTAACACGCATTTAAAAAAAGTGTTTCCTTTGTAATTATCTGCGTACGTCAATCATTACAAGTCGAAAACACATTTGAGACTTAGTGCTTCCCATTTATGCATCTTACAGTCCACACAGGCTTATCAGGGACGACACTTTCCGAATAAACTGGATTTCGCTAAGAAGAGATTTCCTTCAAACGAAAAACACAATAAAATGGGGAAAGTGTCGTCCCTGATTACCCTGTGTGGACTGCACAGGCTAATCTGGGACGATACTTCCATTAAGCCCCGTTTTCACAAAGCACGGCTCATTTATACATAACAAAGAAAAACATCGTAAACGCTCTCTAGACACGATTCTGTTTGGAAGGGAGCTGGACTACAAAATGAGGATTGCGTGGTTCGATTTCTGATCCGACCATATAACTTTTGAGGGGATAGTCATGCACTTATCTTTACTGCGTTTTTTGGCCCTAACTCTGATTCAAGAAGGACAGTTGTCAGTAACTGGGGTATACATGCGCACTTAATGCTGATAACTAGCTTAACCAAGAAAAGTGAGACCAGGTTAATGGACGACCGTGATATGAGTAAATATCTTTTGGAAACGGCGAAAATCCAAATAAACAAAACAAACAGACTGAAATCCCTCCTCCCGTAGTATACCAGTTTGCTATTATGGCAGCTAGTTCGGATTAATTAGTTTAATATACAGGGAAAATATGTACACGATTTTATATAGTTGACAAGCACTTTTTGATATTTTGCATGGACAGTTTTCGGCTTACATCTTACTTAACACATTGCCAACGTATTTCCTAGTGATGCTTTGCACGTTCTACACACTTCTCGCCAATATTACAAAAACACGCCTAAGAATGGGCGGCTACCAATCCAATATTAGATTTGAGGTACAGCGAGAACGCTGGGATGACGTTACAGAAATGTTTTAATAATGCATCAAGGTCAGTGCAAGGTTAACATTGGCGAATTATACCAGAAAATAATGCGTTCAGACTTCCTCCAAAGCGGACAATATCCGGGTTGCACAACTGACCGATTGACAGTACGGTTAGCCATCCAGAAAGGAGCTTGGCCCGAGAGGGCGAGGTTATAAATCCAATAGCGGACGGTCAATGATAATTTCTAGCACATCGGCTTTATTGCTTTCACCTTTGCATGTATTGGGCTTAGAACAAATTTCAGGTATCGCGATGAAGCCACATGATGATAACATTCAAATTAACAACACAGGCAATACAAGATTACTCTTTTTGTGTTACACATGCGAAATGATTCCATCTGTCTAAATGGGTACGGATACACACGCAGTTAAAATAGTTTACCAGTATAATTGTCACACGTGATTATTGAATGCATGTACCAGTACGTGTATGTTTCATGATTTTTGCAAGTTTGTGGTTCAAATTGACAAATTCAGTTTTGTGGTATTTTGTTTTATTGGCTAGAGGCATGTCTATAACAAATATACGTAGCTGAACGTGAATGTTTGATTTTAAGCGCGACCCAAGGACCGCTGTCTCTAGGAAAGAATGGAAAAGGCAGTTCTGGCCTTTTATGGGGCACACACAGCAGCCTTGGCGATAATTGACCTGAATATAAACTGATATTATACACTTTAGATATGACTAAAGTAGGTGATATGTCATTGCCATGCTAATTGAAGGCAAACGAAGGTATCTTAATTATGAATTCGGTCATTGTTATCAAACTCGTTGAAACTTGGACGATGCTTTCACATATTGACACAATCACACTATTGACTGGTTGATTAGCATTAATAACGTAGTGCATATAAACTATTTTACTTACCAAACAAAAAACACAAACACATTTACGTAAATATCAATGTCAATTTAAACAAGCAATACACAATGAATTTATATATTTACAGAACGAGTACGTAAATTAAGCACAGGTTTCTACATTTGCAGGCAAACGACTTCTAAATGAACACCCAGTAAGACTATCGTCAAGAGACAAAACAATAACAACTAGTTAAATACTCAAGCTCTATTGGTCATTGTCGGCTCAGGGACTACTTAAATGTACCACGGGTACTTTGACGTATACTCGAAGTACCCGGGGTACGGAACATATACTAAAAAGTATCCCGGAGTATGACCGGTGCCTTTAAGGGTATGTTCCGTACATGGGGAAGATTGTAGTATACTTAAGACTACCCGGGGTACATGTAAGTAGTACCTGAGTCGACAACGACCAACTGAGCAATATTAAGCTCATTTACTGTTACTCTACTTACGCCCTTGTCTTCATTTGGAATCCCGTGTCTATCATAGCTAAAGCTAATCAGGACTGCTCCGATGCCGATCTGCAGCATGTGCCCAAAGACATAAACATACTTTCTGGAAGATCCATATCGGTGGGACTAAGTAGACCAGCATTAAATCTTTCTTCGAGTTTTCCACATCGTGTCACATGTGCAATTTTCAAAACCGGATTCACATGTTATTGAGTCGCACTCTGAATAAACGGGTCTAAATGCATGTGCGTAAAGTGTCGTTCCAGATTAGCCTTTGCAGTCTGCACAGGCTAATCAGGGACTACACTTTTCGCCTAAACTGGACTTTCGTCAAGAAGAGTCTTCCTTTAAACGAAAAATAAAAGCGAAATGTGTCGTCCCTGATTAGCCTGTGCGGAGCCTCATATGGTCATCGTGAGCTTAGTTGCTTTGAAACCTTGATCGTTTACCTGTTTGCAGTTGACTAACCCTTTGCATGCTGGGAAATTTGTCGTCTGCTAAAATGTCGTCTGCTGAATTTCTAAAATTAGCATTTATTCATTTTTTTTCTAAGACCACTATCAGAATAGCAAACAGTTTGGATCCTGATGAGACGCCACGTTCTGTGGCGTCTCATCTGGATCCAAACTGTTTGCAAAGGCCTTCAAATCCGGTTCCAGCACTCAAAGGGCTAATCCAGTTGTCGTCCGAAAGCTACCGCGTGCAAAAAATCATTGACCTATACAAATGACGCAGATATCGTACTGCCATGCACTCGCGGGGCAAACTAATGACGCAGATATCGTAATGCCATGCACTCGCGGGGCAAACATATGACGCAGATATCGTACTGCCATGCACTCGCGGGACAAACAAATGACGCAGATATCGTACTGCCATGCACTCGCGGGGCAAACTAATGACGCAGATATCGTACTGCCATGCACTCGCGGGGCAAACTAATCAAACTTATGTTTAAGTAAGATTATTCAACTTGATTCTTTTTCATACAAATGTACTGTTTTGTAATGTGTTGTTCATTCCAATGTTGTAAAATAAAGCTTAAGAGAGTTCAACCCATTTACATATGCTAGTATGCGGATAATCTGATGTTTAACTAGTTGTGTTCAGGAACATTCCGGAACTGTTGGTTTATTCAGAAAGAGATTCATGTCAATTGATGTCGTATAATTTTTATGATAATCTGTTTTGTTGAATTTATAATATTAAAATACAAATCAACATAGAAAACAGTTGAATGTCATTCTTAAACACGAACACATTATTTAGTAGACATTATTTTTAGGATTTGTCAGAATATCTGCAGGTGAATTTCTACATAGTTGTAATTTATTGTAAATTGTTTATTTTCGGGTTCTGTTTTTAAGCCGTAATAAAACCATCAAAGTTATTGGTAATTATTAAAACTGTGTGAATTCATTCCTGAAATATTGCACTTAAGTCATCTGTATTGTTGTATTTTACAAGATATTACTCGTGAAGTTGTGAGTGGTGCTTTAATTTTTATTTCTGATTCCAAAAATAGTATGATGACCTATATTTGTAAACTTTGTTCTTGATGAAAACATGTTAATAAACAAATTTAAGAAGTTTTGAAAAAATATCATTTAAAACTTCTTTTAAATGTAAACATGTGGCTGAAAAAGAAAGAAATTGTTGGGGAAATATGAAAACTCGATAACCTAACATTTCTGTTATGTAATGTATGTTCTTGGTGATGTCTGTTTCAATATAAATTGTACTGACTTGTGCAATCTACCGACATTTTGCCAGTTTCAAATAAGATCAGTGATTATAGTTACTTTTGATACAATCATACCTTAAGCAGTTTTAAATTAAATATAAAGTACATGTTGTGTTATTGAAAATTAAAATATAGCCGGTGACCCTATGTTTTTTTCTTTGTTCCGTACAGTATGCGTATGTATAAAATAAAGAAAAGATATTGGGACAAACAACACAACTTACGCCACTCCCATCTTAAAAGGACCTTTTCACGTTTTGGTAAATTGACACAATTGAAAAAAAAAGTGTTTCAGATTCGCAAATTTTCGTTGTAGTTATCATACTTGTGAGAAAACAGTAATACTGAACATTTACCATGCTCTAAAGTGTCCATTATATGCATCTTTTGACGATTTAAAAACCTGAAAAGTATAAAGCATTGCAACCCGAAACGATTTAATAATTTGGAAAGTTCTGTTATATCGTATCGTTATATTTTGTTACACTACAAGGATAGCTTATATAAAGTATTACATACACCACTCGGTGTATGAGCACTAATGGCCGAGTGATCTAAGCGCTAGACTATTACTCCAGGGGTCAGTGGTCGCGGATACCTTTTTTTTCTTTATTTAATTTTACTCTTGTTGTTTTTTTACTGGAGCTTTTTAGTTCCAATGTTGACATTTATCAATTTAAAGCATTTACTGACAAACTTCCATAAATGCCAAAATCTGTAAAAAGGTCCCTTTAAAGTTATGTCATAAATGTCACTAACTTACATAGCTCATATCTGTCGTTGTACATTTAAATCTTTCATTGAAGATAGCTGTCCAAAAATAGACACACACATTCAAAATGACTGGGTTCAACATACAACATTTTAAAGAGCACAGATTAAGAGGGCATCTACAGTCACACATAATCGCGATGCGGATGTCAGTTGATTCATAAGTGTTATAAACTCGCAGATGATATCAACACGTATCAATATACTGATAACATGGCAGTGTGTCGCTATTGTGCATCGCTATTCTTTTAAAGGGTGAGCGATTTAAGAGTTCAGTGGACGATATAATTGTGAATCATACACAATCGTGTTAAATTGAAGAACACACCGGACTAAAACAGAAATCGTGAACTATCGGTATTACACACGTGTGCTTTTTTGTTAAATAAAACTTAGCAAGGTTAATTGTTTTGTAAGGGAAATTAAACATTGTTTCAATCACAAATCACGTCTGCAACGGTTTACACAAGCTGAAAAAGACGGTGTAAAACTGCGACGTTATACTCAAGACGGACATTAATAACTACCGGTACTTTTTCTTTCTGAATGGCTACTTTGTAGATTGTAACAACAGCAGCGGAAGCAACCGCAACAAATAACAACACATAACTTGTACATATCTCTTTCAAGGAGAAGACGTAAGTAACTTAAAATTATGTTCTTATTTGTGTAGTTCTATATATTCAACATGTTCGGATATAAACGCCAGCGTCTCCCGGAAGAACTAATTTCTCGGATTTGGTTTCATTCGAATTGAAATTGTATACGCTTTAAGGCTGATATGTTTCAATTAATGGGTTGTATACACCAAATATGACGCGGCTCATATTCGGTATTGGATTCAGTGACTGATGTTGGAACACGTTGTTAACAATTCGTACATGCTGGAACGTACGCACTTATCAATAAACACACCAGAGAACTGAGCCACTTTCGGTATGCCGAACAATTCATGTTTATATGTTGATACGCACAACGCTGTGTAAATATAAGCAACAACAGAAATGTCAATTAAATCAATATAAACTATCACACTGTTGTAAGAGATTAACTACTGGACCATGTTTTATCAACGATTGACCTAGCAACAAGTTACAAGTAAATGTTGTAGAAAAAAGCTTGGATGACCCGTTTGTTTCTGAAATAAAGAACGCGTAAAAGATTGTGTTTCAATAATACATGTTTAGCAAAAAGTATTATCAGACTTTATAACCATGTCTTAATTTAAGTTCGAATTCTTGATCACATATAGCCATCGGCCATGTCTTCGAACCGATGCACGCACTTGAAATTTTCGCCAAATCCGTACACTTCTTCCTTATCAACATGTCCATCCTAGATCATTATATTCCCATCCTTTTTGTAATAGGCAAAAGTGGCCAGTTTTATATGACGCCGAGACCACAAGAGCGATTCTCATGAAGTCTTCTCGTCACAGGCGCACCGCTCACAAAATGGCGCGCGTTGCATTGTGGGCAGTGCTCGTTTTCCTCGTGGCGTTATTCGTGAGCTACTTCCTCGACTCGAACATACCGGAAGACATACCGGAAACTTGGAAGGTCCGCTTCATGGATGCCGCTATGCGCACGTACAAATGTTTGGTAAGCGGAAACATAATGGAATCCATTTACATGTTGAGTTATTGCCCTCCGATATGTAAGTATTGGCTTTTACGCCGTCGATGGCGAATAATTGAGCCTCGCTCTGAGAAAACGGTGCTTAATGCATGTGCTTAAAGTATCGTCCCAGATAAGCCTGCGCAGTTCAAACTGGCTGAGGACGACTCTTTTAACCCAAACTGGATTTTTGTTTATCAGACACTTCCTTGCAACCATAAAAATATACCATAAAAGCGCAAAATGTCGACCCTTATAATCCTGTGCGGACTACATAAGCTAATATGGGACCACACTTTATGCACATGGATTAAGCACAGTTTTCCCAGAAATAGGCTAAATTTTTATTCGATCTTCACCAAACTTCATTTAACTATTTATATGCGTAATATTAAGGTCACGCTCGACAATATAACACATCCGAAAATGTTGGATTGTGGCGAGTGAATAACGTTAAAGAAATTGGCCTTTTGGCTTCATCGTTTTTTAAATGACACATCTAGTTTATGTGAAAGATATTTTGATCTAAAATCACCAGTAAAATCTTGTGTGCAACTCAAGACTTTACAATAGACTAAATATACAAGTAGTTTTAATGATAAATATATACAGTAGTTTTATAGCTTGTTTTATTTACATTTTTTCGAAAAAATATGCCAACATAAATTACATGCAGTTGTATTGTTTAAAACATATTATATTATTTGATTTGCAGATCAACTTCTTAACACGAGTAAAGTTGACGGACTACTTTTCCCCGCTTGACCGGAAGTTGTCAGACTGGTTCGTCCTGCTTCAGATGACCGGTCAGCCCTGGGGAATGGCCCTTACATGCGACCAAAAACTTAAGGTATTAAAAGAACAGACTTTAACTTAATGAGTATATAAACAATTGAGCCTCGCTATCTGGGAACGGGGTTGAATGCATGTGCGTAAAGTGTCGTTCCAGATCAAGGACGACAATCTCTGCCTTAACTGGATTTTCGCTTAGAAGAGACTTCCTTTAAAAGATAACTACCATAAAGCGGAAAGTGTCGTCCCTGATAAGCGTGTGAGAACTGAATAGGCTAAGCAGTAACAACACTTTACGCACCGTTTTCCAGAGCGAAGCTCAAATAAATTTATTGTCCCATGTGGACCAGACAAGCTGTCAAAATCAAAATTCTCTGAAAGCATAATAATAAGACCTTTCTGGATTTCGCTATTTTTCGCCAACTTTTTGAAGCATAATTTCAAAAAAGTCACTCTTATATCATAGTGATTTTATTACATGCGTTTATGCTCTTTTTACAATTTGACTGGTAAACACTCTCAATGTTAAGTTAATTTAAGATCTATCTAAAACAAATTTGTCTAAGCACGTGTGTTAGCCGAGTTTCCAACGACACGGTTTGCCTGCTTATTATAGCCATAATACCGTTGTATGTAGGAAGGGTTAATAGAGGGCGTGTCCATATTCGGATTTCCCCATTCATTGAACAATTTTGAAAAAAAACAACAACAGTAAAGTACAAAGTTGCTACGCATTGAAGGATTTCCAAATAATAAGGCACGCAAATCTAGTGGCTACCTTTAACACGGTGCCTATACCACATGACTTTTTAAGATCTGTGTTGGGAGAATAAAGCGCGACCCAAATAACATTTTTAAGGATGTCTTTTTTAATATTTCACCATTTTTAATGGGATAAAGTGGNTTGCACTCCTCTTTTTTTCTATCTCGTGGCCTCGACTTTGTATCTCGAGGCCACGACTTACTAACTCTTGGCCAAGAGTTAGCTATGTCGTGGCCACGTGATAGAAAAAAAGAGGAGTGCAAAACTACATAAAAGAGGAGTGCAATTAAAAAAAGAGCGATGCAAAAAAAATTGATTGGCTGACTAACTCGTGGCCAACAGTTAGCTAAGTCGGGATCTCTGTTAGCTAAAACTTCTCTCCTCTTTTGTTTAATGCACCCTGCCTTTATTTACTGCACCGCTCTTTTTTTAATTGCACTCCTCCTTTATTTAGTTTTGCTATCCTCTTTTTTTCTATTTCGTGGCCACGACATTGCTAACTCGTTGCCACGAGTTAGTAAGTCGTGGCCTAGAGATACTAAGTCGAGGCCACGAGATAGAAAAAAAGAGGAGTGCAATTTTAAAAAAGAGGAGTGAATTTCACCTCTATGCCACCGTACATTCGTGAGAGTTTTGTATAGGTATCATGATTTTTTTTAACAAATAAGTATTTTTTCAGTACAGTGCAACCGCGTGTTTGTAATATGAAGTCCCCACACTGATCCGACATTTTTCTAACCGTTTAAAAGCGCGGTTGCACTTTACTGAACAAATACTTTTTGTTAAAAAAAAAATCATGATACCTATAGAAAACTCTCACGAATGAGCGGGCTCTCCACTTTATCCCATTAAAAACGGTGAAATATTAAAAAAGACATCCTTAAATTTTTTATCTGGGTCGCGCTTTACTCTCCCAACACAGATCTTAAAAAGTCACGTGGTATAGGCACCGTGTTTAAGGTCAAAGCCATGCTTTGAAGTTTACGGTCAGCACTCTTCCTCTGTGCGTATGTTTTTTTTTATCAGCTTTGTTACAACAGTTTATCAACGGTTTCAGATCAACGACACGGTGATTGCGGGTATCCGTGTGGTCATCTACGAGCCCGTGTCAACATTCCACTCCAATGAACGTCCGGTGCTCGTCTTCCTGCACGGGGGAGGCTGGAGCACGCTCTCTGTCGGTGAGTCACAGCGAGCATTGATGTATTTGAGCCTCGCTCTGGGAACATGGGGCTCAATGCATGTGCGTAAAGTGTCGTCCCAGATTAGACTGTGCAGTCCATTTCTAAACCAGTCAAATCTCTGCGCGGAGCTTGGCGATTTGAAAACATAAACGCAATACTATTATTTTGTGAGAATCGCAATTATTGTCGCAGGCTTGTCAAAACCCACGAAGCCCCTCCCCCCCTGCCCCCAACCAAGTTGCCTGAATTAAATGAACGCCATCAAATCAAATTTAGAATATTAAAATTGACCAATTATGTATAAAAAATCCTCGTCTGAAATCCTCGTCTGTCTATTTGTATTTGTTAGGCAAATTATACGTGGAACTAATAATTATATTTGTAAGCCTTACAGTAGCCTTGAAGAATGACCACTTACCGGTAAATAGTTTTGCACCGCACGAACTGTTTAACCTTTGAAATAGATCGTCGCTTGAACCACTTTAGTATGGTTCCGGTGCACTCTTCAAAACACATGCGTTTATACAGCGGCTTTATTTGCTTTAAAACACGCGAAGTCTTTTTAACTATGTTTATTATCCCCCGTCAAAGGCGGAGGGATATTGTTTTGGCGTTGTCCGTCCGTCCTTCCGTCCGTCCGTCACTTTTGTGTCCGGAGCCATATCTTGGAAGTGCTTTGGTGGATTTCATTGAAACTTTGTATGAGTATATATACGGATAAGAGGATGATGCACACCAAATGGCATTGTAC
>VMBQ01005656.1:43802-63142 GCA_007657795.1 Dreissena rostriformis
TACTACTACTACTACTACTACTACTACTACTACTACTACTACTACTACTACTACTACTACTACTACTACTACTACTACTACTACTACTACTACTACTACTACTACTACTAGTACTACTACTACTACTACTACTACTACTACTACTACTACTACTACTACAACTACCACTACTACTACTACTACTACTACTACTACTACTACTACTACTACTACTACTACTACTACTACTATTACTACTACTACTACTACTCCTCCGAATACTTCTACTACCACTACTAGCAACAACAGCAGTAGCAGTAGCAGTAGTAGTAGGAGGAGGAGGAGGAGGAGGAGGAGGAAGAGCAGCAGCAGTAGCGATAGTAGTAGTAGTAGAAGTAGTAGTAGTAGTAGTAGAAGAAGTAGTTGTAGTAGTAGTAGTAGTGGTAGTAGTAGTAGCAGCAACAACAACAACAGCAGCAGTAGTAGTAGTAGTAATAATAGTAGTAATAGTAGTATGCTATGTTATTTCAGAGCCTTGCCTTTAGGACGTTTTCATTGGCTGATTAATTTGAGGGAACAAGATAGTGTTGTTCCCTCCATATAATCCACGTCTGTGATTGGCCGACTATCTTGTGCGCACAATATAGCGATTGTGTTTTCCGCTCCAAAAAAAAAGACAGGAAAACACAATTTCTGTTTTCCTGTCTTTTTTAATTTTGGAGCAGAAAACACAATTTCTGTTTTCCTGTCTTTTGTTGTTTTTTTTGGAACGGAAAACACCGTTTCTGTTTTTATTTCTTTCTTTTTTTGGAGCGGAAAACACAATTTCTGTTTTCCCGTCTTTTTTGTTTGTTTTTGGAGCAGAAAACACAATTTTTTGTTTTCCTGTCTTTTTATTATTTGGAGCGGAAAACACAATTCCTGTTTTCCTGTCTTTTTTTATTTGGACAGCAGATGTCACCTTAGTGCCACCGTACTCTTCCATACAATTCGAATTCTTATTCATCATTGTGTCGTGTTCTGAGAAAACTGGGCGTAATGCTTGTGCGTAAATTGTCCTCCCAGATTAGCCTGTGCAGTCCGCACAGGCTTATCAGGGACGACAATTTCCGCTTTTATGGAATTGTTCGTTTAAATGATGTCTCTTAGCAAAAATACAGTGTAGGCGGAAAGTGTCGTCCCGGATTAGCCTCTGCGGTCTGCAAAGGCTAATCTGGGATGACACTTTACGCACATGAATTTTGTCCAGTTTTCTCAGAACGCGACTCCATTTCCTTTGTATTAATTATATTAAATAAACACATGCACAAGGGCAGTATCGTCTATATGCAACCGTTGGCATTGCTAATCTTATTTAGCATGCATGAATATAATTGGTTGTTAAGAAATATTGTTCTGATTTATTCACATGTTTACGACTCTGCACAATTAATAACAAGCATCCATTGCAGACATTCTGTCTGAACATTAATCAACGCTTGGCAAACCAACGAAACTCTAGTAAGGAAATAAAAACAAACAACTAACAAAACTAAATGCTGGACGCGTGCGGGGAAAATGTCAAGACATAACTACAGCTGCACTAAACCCTTTGTATAACCAATCACTCCACAATTACGTCATCTTTCCGAAACATTTTCATACTAGGTTTGCTTTATCGTTTTTTTTTTACGATCAGACATTCAACAAAAGTGCATATTGATATACATATATTCAGTATTATTTATACATTGAACACGCATTACTGCAAATGGTAGGTTTATGGAAATTAACCCATTTATGCCTAGTGGACTCTCCCATCCTTCTAAATTGGATCAATGTATTTCCAAATTTAGAGATGTCTAGTATATTTATTTCTATATTTAGAATATTTCATACAGAAATTCCTTTAAGCAAACAGCGCAGACCCTGATGAGACGCCGCATCATGCGGCGTCTTATCTGGGTCTACGCTGTTAGCCAAGGCATTTTTTTTCTAGACTCTAGGCATAAATGGGTTGATGCATTGTCAATAGTTAAGAAGGACGTCAAAATCTCACGATAAATCGCCCCCCCCACCACCCCTCGGTGCAAAATGGTACCATATGACATTGGCATTAGAAGGTACATTGTGCCTTTTTTTGCACCAATGGGACGAAATGAGTCAGATGTTTACTTCGTTCGTGCATCACGTGCACCATGGTCATGGTCATGTGCATGTGAATCACGTTTTTACACTGTGTGACATATACAATAAATCATGTGTATCTCCCTGTTATACTCGAGTATTGTAATGTATACGTTACAAAATGTGAAGCGATTTCTAAAATCTATGTATTGACATTTGAATTCAAGAAAGTGACATCAGAAGGCTGATGGACCCGTGTGCCTTTCTGTCAACAATTTATATCAAATAATATACGATAACATGAGCCTCGTTCTGGAAAAAACTGGGATTAATGCATGTGCGTAAAGTGTCGTCCCATATTAGCCCGTGCATTCCGCACAGGCCAATCAGGGACGACACTTTCCACCTACATTGAATTTTCATTTGGAAGAGAAACTTTTCTTTAAACCAAACATTCCATAAAAGCGGAAAGTGTCATCCCTGATTAGCCTGTGCACAGGCTAATCTGGGATGACACTTTACGTAAATGCACTAAGTCCAGTTTTCCCAGAACGAGGATAAAACATGAGAATTAATTTAACTCTGTTTGATAATGATTTCGCACGTTCACTGATTTCAGATAGCTACGACCCGCTCGTACGGAAGATAGCCAGAGATAGCGGCGTGGTGATTATCTCCGTCAAGTGAGTGCTTTATCTGTTCACACCTTCTCGATATGTCCGTGTGACATCTGTCCGTGCACTCGTCCGTACGTCAGACGTCAGTGTCCGATAGCATGTTTGGTCAACGCACTTCCGGGGCGTTTATTCACCCAACAGTTTGGACAAATGTCCGTTCATTCGTCCGAACGAAAGACGTCAGTATCCGAAGGAATGTTCGGTTAACGTACTGCCGGAGCGTTTATTCTCCTGACAGTTATTATACTCACAAAATGTTGCATTTTTTTAGGTTGCACACCCTTACCATTGCATTTGAATCGAGTAATTCATTTTAATGTGAAAATGAGGATTCATATGACGTCTGGCTTGACATTACTTGCAGTCGCTGTGAACTTTCCTCCAATTACACCGGTATAGAAATGGAAGTTAAAATGACTGTTTTTACGCGTTTTTGTGTGTAATTTTACGCTCTGTATACGGTAATTTGTGCTGATTAATACATTATGTGTTGCACAGAAATCACTTTTATAGTATGCATTTCATAGTTCTTGAAAAAACAGGAAATCAAATGCATTACAATGATGCACAACATAGTATTAGCTAGCCTAGTGTTATACAATGATAGTCCAAATGAGTAAATTAGGATGTCCCCAAACTCAATACTGTTACTTTGACCGTACCAAGGTTATGATTATTGACCCACATTGAAAATGCGGTAATCGCTAAATGTGAAAGTTGAGATGAACATGTATGACAGAGAAATGTTGGTTATCTCGGCGAGTAAAGGCTACAAATGGTAACGTTTGGGATCAGTTACACAAGTACTTCTGCAGCTGAATTTACTCTTAGCATGTTATTGTATTTAAAACGATCCAGGTCGGCATAACTACAAAAATACTGTTTCATTTGCACCAATATTAATACAAACGGTTCTCTATTGTTTCCAATACCCCATTGGCTAACGAGATCGTGCCCAAGTATTTTTTTTAAAGCTTACCAAGTCATTTTGTATAAGAGTTACTTAAAGTTGCTTTAACTAACACCAGTTATTTTCAAGACGACGCATACATGAATTATAAATCATGTATTTAGTTAATAATTTGCAAAAAATACGTAATGTAAGCCTCACTAAATATAATACGCAGATCCATACAACTCATACTCATGCATAATTTCAGTTATCGACAAAGTCCAGAATATCCATATCCGGTTCCGCTGGAGGACTGTCTTAGCGTTGTGAATCACGTGATCAATTTCTCTGACGACTTTCGGGTGGATCCAAATCGCATCGCCGTCGGAGGCGACAGCTGCGGCGGAAACATGGCGGCCTCCATTGCTCTGCGTCTCCGCGACAAGATCGCCATGCAGATCTTGGTGGTTCCCGCGCTGCAGTTTTTCAACTTCCGGACGACGGCTTTTATAGAAAATACTCCGTACTTTCATGACAGTATTAACAGTAAAGACTCGTTGGTATTCGTGACGAACTATTTAGGAGTGTCGCCTATTTATTATACATATTTTCTTGTAAATAATCACACGTCAAGATCTCTGAAACTATCTCACATAGCCACGCGGGTAGACCAACGGACGTGGATGCGACGGGATTTAGTTAGAAACAAGCAGCTCTTGGACAAAAGCGCCACTGACTTGGGCTCCGGATATGACGTCCTAGCGGACATGGTCGAAGAACATATCACGGACCCGTATGTGGCGCCGCTAATGGCGGATGACGTCATGTTACGACGGACGCCAGAAGCTTACATTGTCACGTGCGGATATGACTTTATTCGTGACGACGGCGTCATGTATGCGGAAAGATTAAAATCCGTCGGCAATCGTGTCACACACAAACACTACCCTACTGGATTTCACAACGCGTGGTTCTTTCCGCATGGACCATTGAGGTTACAAGTCGGTGAAAGCATAGTGTCCGACCTCGTAAAACATCTCGCAACTAGGCTGTGAATTATATTTAATCTGAATACAATGAGATTGGTTGTGGAAGTGTTATATCTGCTTCAAAATTATTAACAAGATGCGATATTATCACTTTCAAGACTTGTAGTTATATTGTCGTTTCATACTGTGATACAATTGTGTGACAAGACTATGTTGTAAAATGAATTGCTGGATTGTATTACAGCATCCTGCTAGTTGTGTGTTTAACGAAAAAAACTGAAATGCATTACAATTTCGGGATCTTGTTAAAATACAAATTATGTAATTATTTAATTATGTCATTAGTTAAACATTGCATTGACATTCCAGTGAAGTTGATGGCAAAGCAGAGATAAATGCAATTATATTATGTGTACACGTTTTGTTATCATGTTCAGCCAACTAACAACACAAGTATACATTTAGTTAAGTTTTAATGTTGTCTTTATTGCTCGTTTTGTTTTATTTGATATACGGACGTTATTGCGAAATATATGATATATGATATACGGACGTTATTGCGATATATATGATATATTTATATTTTTATACTTGAGATAATAAAATAAAAATAGCTTTCTAAGTGCGTGCATAGTGTACACTTTGGGTAGAACTACTAAATATTTATGAATACATGTCCACCAGTGTTATCATGATTATCATTGGTATTTGATAAAGTGTCTTGGAAGTATTTGCAACTGAACAGCAATGCAATATTAAAATAACTACATATATGAATAGTGTATAAATATATAAAATAAACAAAAATCAATAAAAATTATAAGGTATTGCGTTTCTAACATGAATGGACAACAATACAATCGCTCTGAGTGCTCTCGATTATCAATAATCTTTATAATATCATAAACACTCATAACTCCCGTCGACAATGCCACTGTTGCTGATAAAATCAAAAAGACGAACAGCCTTGATATATTTGTTAAATGTCAGTCAAATATTGACCCATCGGAGCTAACGTTTGGACCAATTGCCAAGTCGCTAGTGACTGTTATTAACTTATTATGATACATACGGGATGTTTAGTCACTTCCTGTCTACAAAACATCTGGACCCGACGGTAAAAGTAAGATTTCCGTATTTCACAAGAATGCCAAGCTGAACTGTTCACTCACGTACGTGATATTATACATTGTTCAAAGCCATTATTAAAGCCGTTGACAAGGTCTTGCACTCATATCTCTTACTTAAACTTCACTCTATTTGCATCAGCGGGAAGTTTCACTCTTCCATTAAAAATTATCTAAATTTGAGAGGTCAATATATGAAGTGCCATCAGATGCAATTTCTGACACTAGAGGCTGGTGTTTACCAGGGCTCTGTAATAAGGCCCTAATTATTATTTGTCTTAAAGTTTACTGGCAGCCGCTGCAAGATCAACGCGATGAACACCAACTTATATTCAAAACTCAATTAGCGCTCAGTATTTCAGCGACCAGGTACCCCAACATTTTGGACCTTTTGCTAGGTATACTATTCGAAATGCGAAGGACCTACGCCCATCCTAACTTAGAATCAACCCTTCACTATAATTCATTCATAACCGCAGTTATCCGAAAATGAAATATCAAACTAGACGATGTCAAAAGTAGTGAATAGCTGAATATCTTACAATTCAAGCAGAACTGAAGCTTATGAGCGTAGTTAAAACGCCACTGTACACTTTGTACTTATATAAAGGTACATGATATCTTCAAAATAATTCAAACGCAATTAACGGATCTGTATGTGTAAACTTATGGGATACCAAAGGGGTCTAAACTTTAACTTCTTATGCAGCATAAAAATCCTGCTCGAGCAGCATTTATTTAAAGACTAAGCCCTTGAACCCGTCAGCCAATCAAATTTGAGCTTACAAACGGACGACATAAGCTACCTCGTACGATTGGCTGACGGGTTCAAGGGCTTAATCTAAAAATAAATGCTGCTCGAGGAGGATTTTTTGCTGCAGTAGAAAAAATGCTGATTGCTGCTCGAACAGAATTTAAATGCTGCTCGAGCAGCATTTGTTTCTGCTGCCGCAGAAGTTAAAGTTTAGACCCCTTTGGTATCCCATATAAACTTTCATCGAGCCTAATATTGTGAGGCATTTAACTATAACAACCAATTCTTTTTATATGTCCGTATTATAATGTATTTCGCAGGACATCAATTAACAACATTTCCAGTATTACTTGCGATGTGCTGCTCGATACACTTCTGTTTGGCAGCTCGCATCTCTGCTAAAATGAAAAGTCTCACATATTTACGTGTCCAACAATGTATCAACGAATTCAGGCGATTTTCCTAACAGTCCGATTTCGACCCAGTTACAAGTTGTTGCTGTTTCATGTTTTAGTCCTTACGTGACAATCCTTTATCCTCGAAGTTCTTTTAAAACACGTTTAACATTTATCACGTTTATTTCGTATTTCTGAGTTTAAATCGGATCATCATGAAACTTTGTTCTAATGTTTTTGGGCACAATATTACGTTCGAGTTCGAGCATACAACACTTCTTAATAAAATGCATAGAAGTATTAATTATTAAAAAAAAAAACATTGACAAATTCATCTTTTCCGATAGTTAAAATCGGATAATTGGATAATTACTTGGTTGTAATATTTGAGGGCATAAAATCCCCACCAACTTTGATAACCAGCCAAATTGCATGACGCACGTCTGAAATATGGCCCTTGAATCATACAATTTAATCATTTTTTTGTTGTTGGCTAGGTGGTATTGGGTAGATAACTTTAGTTTGCACAACTCAATCTTGATGACACTTTGGATATAGCAAGTTTTAATGTTTTAAGTTTTAATGGAGACCTAGCTCGGGATTGCATTCAGGGCAAGTCGGGTCAAGCTCATTTAATTGTGTGTGTATGCAGCTTATAGGAAGACCTAGCTTGTAATTGTAAATGGGGTTGGTCAGGTGTAGCTCACTGTTACTACTCATAGAACATCGGTTTCTGCTCAATAACTTTAGTTTGGAAGGAGATGTAACACAGAAGTTGTGTGTGTGTGAAGCGTACCTGCAGACCTAGCTTGGAGGTCAATGACACTGTGATTAAACTGGAAAACAATTTGTGTGTAGGTATCTTACCTGCAACCTAACCTAAGATTCACGGTGTCTATCCAGTACGGATAATACCGGAAACGTGTGTGCGCTTCCAGTTAATACGCGATACGGCAGCGGATCATATCAGAAAATATTGACTGCTTTGAGATAAGTGTGTTCTTTTAGTCTCAATATTCTCTACTTTAAGTTAACATTTTTCACCAAACCAATATTCCACGGAACAACTGAGGCATTCATACATTAAATTATATACTTTTGCTCAGTAACAAAACGTCAATTTGCAGTAGAAACCTACATTGCACAACAGTTAATGCACACAACCTGAGGAAACGGAAGTAAAATGCAGATATCGGTGCATATAAACAATGAAATTCAAACTTCTGAGCTAGTTTCCTGATGAAAAAGGCAGCATAATTCTTATGAAGTAATTTCCATGATGAGTGACGGTTTAGTTTGTAGAAAAACAAGTATTTTATATGTCGATTGCTGGCACCGGATAATGCATGAAGTAGGCACCGGATAATAGCCGAGACTAATGAACTAAAGTAAAGTACGTTTAAAGAATATATTGGATTCTGCTGATATGGTAAACATTAAAAGAATTTCTTGATTGAAGATTGTTAAATGAATGGGTCTGTTTTTTTCTCGTCCCCCAGCCCTGACCACTCTGTCTAAATCATGAAAAATGTCTTGACCCTACCCTGAAAAAGGTTATTAAAACTAGGCATTAAAAGTTACAAATTGTATTGGTTCTTACAAAATCTGCTGTCGAACGCTTTCTATTTACGAACGACCGATTCATCAGTAATATGTTGAAGATATACCAACCCTTTGATTGTTCTAATATTAAAATTATATAAACGATTTAATAACGATTTGTACAAAATAAGCTTTTAGACCAGTTCAGCAGTGTTAAATATAAAATAAGTGTTTTTATTAACCATTTTTGTTTACTTTGGTGTGATTATAATTGAGCCGTGCTCTGTGAAAAGGGGATTAAATGACAAAAATATCGATTTTTACATTTTTTTTTTACATATTTTGTCAGTTCATTAATTTCTAGTTAAGGATCTGAAAAACCGTTTGTCATTATCTTATATATTTTTTAATATATGCCATGTTTAGTACATTACTAGTTGTCAACGTAATTTAGTTTCTCCGTATTGACGTTGCCGATGTCACATCATTAAGTCGATGTTATTACATCTTTTGACGATTTGCCCTCTAATGTATACAATTAATAATCAACAAAACATTTTCTATACAAAATTCCTGTAAACTCATTTAATATGTCAAGCATCAAATAAACACAGTTATGGTATAGAAACATGAACTCTAAGAACTTTCTGGAGCAGGGAATGTGATGTCTTGAATGGACGGACGCACAAATGTACGAACTACTTTGAACAAATATAATTGCCTCTCCAACGACAGTCCGCCGGGATGCATAACACGTGACAGCTCATCACCAGATGCGTAACAGGAGTCAACAAGTATTCCGAGCTGTATCTCGTCATCGTCGCGACCTCGCCTAACCGTAACGATGAGTAAATCTGAAATACTGATACTGCCTGCAATTTGAATGAAAATTTCATTGTATTTGTTTTGAAAAGCTGTAAACTTATGTGCATATTGTTAACTACATACTATACACAGTAATTTTCCATTCCGATCAAGCTCGAACGAACGCACGCACTCAGATATACTAGACGATTGTTACTGCTATATCGAACTTTCCGCAAGAGGGCTCGACACACATATTATAAGTCCCTTTATGTTTTTCTTAAAAGGCATTACTTTTTTTTGGAGGGAGAGTCTAACAGAAAAGTGCGATATATATCGTTACCATGCGAATCAACAACTCGTATCAATTTGAGCACCAACTTCAAGTTATATATTAAACGTTTCACATACGATGTGCACATGTTGTTTATAAAACGTGCTGAAAAACACGTACTAATTTGTATATGTTTCAATTGATTACGTGTATTTTCCAGTGTCGTGTTTCCGGAATTTATCCGGTGCCAGTATGTTTATGGTTTCTTCTGTTTTCCGTTGCCCGTGAAATTATTTTAAAACGGAAATGCTCACGTTTTTGATCTTGGCTGTAATTCCCTACGATTTTATTATAAATCTAAATGATTCTTACAAAATTGTAAAGTAGTACTAGCATATCTTTTCTTTTCGCCAGTTACAAAAAGCAAGTATTTTAAACTATTTCATGACATTGAAATAGGTATGGTTTATTTGTTTTCGTTCGTTTTGATACAATATTTTATTTTCATATCGAATTTTGAAGTAAACCATTAACTGTAATTCCATAATGTTCCGGGAACAATAGTGTTTGGCATACTTACGCGATTTTGTTGCCATTTTCACTTCCTATACTAGACACATCCTGCATTTTGCCTTGGTTATTTTCTGATATGATCTGTTGCCGTTTAGCGTATTAGCCGGAAATGTACACAAGTTTACGGTATTATCCTTACTGGTTTGGAACCATGAGATTGCAAATTAATCATTTTAATTTAAATACATAATGTTTTAAGTGTTGTAGACTTGAATCATCGCATTCCTATTTTGTTTGCTGAATCCATTTGTTTAATTTAGTTTGAAGCTCGAATGCATTAAACACCTTAGGCTTATTGAAAAGACCTCGAGTACGTGTCCTGGGTCAAACCAGCACTTAGTATCTTTTGGGAAGATCTTAAGAACGCTCCAGCAGTAAGGATCGAACCCATGTCACAAGGCGGACACCATTCCCACTACGCCACGGCGACCTCAGTATCCATGTATCTTTGTTTGTCATCATTTTGAACAACAAGTACTAGTAATACATCGTTCGCAGATCCCTTACCTATAAACGGGCGTATGTTGTGACGAGTTTGCTCGGTTGTTTCTGTTTACAGCGACATATAGCAGGGCAACTTATACGTTTATACTTGAAGCGTTATACTGATGATCTTAGTAAAGTACCTGATTAAGTACGAATGTATGATAAGAAAACGCATCATAACTAGGTACACAATAATATCGTTTTGTGGCAGTTTTATTATACCTTATCAGTGTGTAATTGTGTACTATTCTATGCACACTTCGGGTTTTCATTTGCCCATTCGCTATTGTTTTGAGAATATAATAATATTTCAGAACATGATTATAATACATTGCGAAACAGGACAAAACACTTCTTACATTCTTCATAGGGAAGGGAATCTCATACATCTGCACAGCGGTTTCCCACCCATAGCTACGTTAAGTTTGAAACTTAATTAAGATAATTAACGTCACTAAATATAGAACATACTTCAGTTCAAGATATGAACCTTAATTTCCTCAAAATGTTCATTTGGTGTTTGATGTACTTTGCTATTATATAAAATTATGTTACTATCAACTGTATTTTATATTACAACAGTGGACTTAAATCTATAATCTACTAAATTGCCCAGGGGCGAACCGGTCATTTCGGTGACCGAATGTGGCTGGCGGCTTGTCCGCAGAACCACAAACACTTGGTTGTTGAGCCTCGAAAAAAACAACATTAGCTTAATATGTACGAAGGATCTCGTTACCTTAGTCTATAAACATAT
Source organism: Dreissena rostriformis (assembly GCA_007657795.1). Lineage (NCBI taxonomy): Eukaryota > Metazoa > Mollusca > Bivalvia > Myida > Dreissenidae > Dreissena > Dreissena rostriformis. The sequence goes on from VMBQ01005656.1 coordinate 55,158, forward strand.
CCTGTTTAATGAACACATGTCGCATGCAAATATAACTGTATAATATTATGGATACATACGTTTGATAAAAACATTGTGCGTAAAGTGTACAGTTTGTATGAGTTTTGAGTTTTATGGATTTACTTAATATAATTTTTGTTTTTAACTTATCTCTGCTACTCTTTCATATGACCATATTAAGTTTTCCATATCTTGCAGTATAGGGTTTCCTATTTCCACTATAGTGAAATACGGTGTTTTCAATACTGTTGGACGAATAAGTTTTAATGCTGTAAGATCTGGAAGAACTTCTTGATTTCTTGGGAACAGCAGTAATTTTTATTTAAACCACACAGTGGAAAAGCTTCTGGTTGGAGCGTTTCTTTCCCTTTAATGAGACTGTTGCCATGATCAGATCTTTAATATGTCTACAACTCAAAGCTGATAAATAACAACTAACTTAAAATATAAACAACACCTAGAAAGATAATAATAAATAATATATAAATTATTATAATATGATGAATGTGAATAACAGTGTTGGGGTATAACACTGGAATGAAAGTGGGCAAATCGCATTTACCCACAGTGCAACCTATAGGTGTAAATAATGTTGTAATTAAATATGATTAGTAAACAATTTCTCTCATATGTACATTACTAAAACATGTTGGGTGGAGCGTGTCGGCTGGGCTAGTAGGGCGCGCCTGGCGAAACACCATCTCGTCCATGCACTCTGGCTCTGTTGACATGACACACCCAACATGACAAAAAAGAATGGTGACGGTATTTGTTGTTAGTGTTTACCCTACTGTAGTATAGGTGATGCTTTCCCGTAGTGTAGGGTAAACAGTGCATTGTGCCTGCTATATGACAGGAGTGTTAAACGAATAAGTAAGGAAATCATAATTTACCTATAAATGCAAATCGCATCAGCGACTTGGATTGTCTTCGCTATATCGTAAATGACTCAAATGCAAACTTAACATGGGTGCTCTCCCAAGGAATCCCATACAACCTACGATCCCTGGGGCAAAGAAAGAATATGTCTTATAAATTGTCGCTCCAAATGATAAGAGCAGAAATTGTCTTCCGCTGACCCACAACCTTAGCCAGCTTAGTCCTACACGTACAAAACTCAACCCCTTTCCCTCTATCACATAAGTAAATACTCTATCAAAACTAGTCCGGTCTTTAACCATGCACACACACAACATAAACAAACCCCGTATAAAAGGGTCCAAATTGAGAGTACCCGTGTAACCATAAGAAATACTACCCTAGAGTACACCATTATTAACCCTAAAGTTGTTCGTTTAACGTGTTATTATTCTGATCCTGCAATGTAGTCTTAAGGGGATATATAGCGCCACCCCTTGTTGTATCATCATCCAGGCCTGGATATAGCTGGTACAATGCACCTATTGAACTTTTTTCCTTGCATGCCTGTGCCTTGTCACTTTTGACATTGACTTATAACCTTTGTATTGCTAACCTGCATGTATTAGCCGTGTCACTATGAGGTTCAGATCTAATTAGAGGTATGGTCAGCAATAACATCCCAGTTCTATTCTCCGCACCCCGTCCAAAATACAATAATACATAGAATTGCTGCCTGTGTAGCCATAAGTAGTCTGGACAGTAACAAGAACGTGCGCGCTCTTTCTCTAAAAAAGTCAGTATAATCCGGCGACCTCTGATAAAAAGAAAAGCATGGCGCTTGAAAATTTTCTCCCCAAGGAAGAAAGTTTATAGCCAGAAATTGTCGCTCCTGTACCCCCAACAAACTAGTCATCTCGGTCTAACCACACAAACTCAGCCCCTTTTCCACTATATTCAACTAAATGACCTTTCAAAACTAGTCTGACCCTTGCAACACCATTAAACACCTGACACTATCCAAAAGCACAGCAGAGAGAGCCCATGTGAATATACGCTAAGACACAAGGTAGTAGAGTAATATCTGTTCTAATCTATTTTTATGTACTAACCAGTCCTCCGCGAGGGACGTTAAACGGGGGTGCAGTGTATCGGTGCTGTACACCGGGCACTTAAAAGAACCAGGGGCGCCTCTGGAATCGGGGCGTCTTCTGTATCCCGCTCAAACCCCCACTAACACCTCTCTTGGGGAGGAGAGCACAAAAACCACACACAATTATAAGGAATAAATATAAATGCCAATAAGGATAATGCTAACCTAGGGGATAATAGGAATACTGCAAAATCATTACAATAAGAGGTAAACCACTAAAAATCAAATATTGTCATAAACTTTTAGTTCATAATCATAAAACCAGGCTAAAACAGTAAATAATAATAACAAGTTAAAACAACATCACTAGGAGACCAGTGCTTGTTTGGGGCTGTCCTGCTTGGGACGCGCGGCCTGGCTGTTTGGGAGGCGGGCGGGAATGAGCGATGGTGACTCCGGATGGGGTTTGTCTGACTCCTTGGTCAATCTTGGACTGATCTGTTGTCACGGGCAGCGAGACGGTGGAGGAGGGAGCGGGTTTCGATTGCTTCGGCGGTGGGAGGCTCGGGGCGAGGTCGTGTTGGCGGGCAGGCCGGGTCTGGCTCGGTCGGCGTGGGTGCGCTGGTGTGGTGGCGGCGGGGTCTGCACACTGAGACATGACGCAACTGCATTCTAAAACTGACGGACGTGAAGAACTTGACTAAACTCCTTTCCTCTCTAGACAAATACACAACAGCCACACACAACATCATCAACATAAAAAAAATAAAAAATAATCAGGGCACATTAAGGTCTCATTGGCCATCGTGCACTGATCCATTCAAACATTTACCTTCTACCCGGACAGCCGGGGTAAAACTGACCTTATTTGGCTCAAAATTAAATATTTTCCCATGGAAGGTCACAGAGGCAGGTGCGTACCTTTCATGTTGTCGTGAAGACGCGGAGGCGACCTGTAAATATGCTCTTGGGTACACACAATGAGACTGCATTTTCGATTTCGTGTTGGGATATAAAACTAGAATGAAACTGGTGAGACTGCATTTTCGATTTCGTTAAAATGTCAAATGTACTCGAATAACGCAATGTTTGGTTGAACAATTGATTAATTAAACTTAAGAAAAGTGTCAGTGAATTATTCTTTAACTTTTCGAAGGAAATCGATGTTGAATTAAAATGATAATTTCTTTGATGAATAAGTCGTTCCTTTGTCAGTCGATCAAAGAATGTCTATCCACAAAGAATTGCCTGCTTACATCAAGTGCTTTAAAATGGAAAAGATGGATGGCGATGAAGAAATGTGTCCAGAATTTTAACTCGTCATGGAAGCAAATGGAACTTTACGAAAATAAACATGGTTATTACACAACTTCGGTGAGTAGAACAAGAACTAGTAAATGTTTTACTTTAGTAAGTTAGTCAGTAAGTAAAAAGTATGTAAAAAGAAGAGTAGTTTATAGACTAAAATTTACAATATCGGCGGGGATAAAAGCTGAATCATGCTTCACGTAGGTGTGTACCCATTTTATAAATTTCAAAATGGCAGCAATTTTTGTTTTTGGTATTTTACCGTGGTGAAACCAGAATTGCTTTTTGAACAAAACTGTCTGTGTTCTACTTGAGTGTGTAACATTTGGAACGCTGATCAAATTTGAATCGAGGCGTATACTATAGCAATATTTTGTCTCGTTACTCTTCTTTTGCGTGGAATTCTTAAGGAGTATTTCGAGTTCCGTAAACGGGAAAGATCACAATTAATACTACTACGCAATGTCAGATTCAGTTGATTTAATGTGTTTTTGCTTTTATTTTATCAATTAAAGACTAAATAATTGACGACTAAAAAAATTGATGGGATAAATAGAATACTAGGATTAGCGTTGAATAGAGAGAAGTTAATGTTGCTCATCTCGAACACCGAAAGCGCTCGCCAAGGCTCGCGCTCCCGGCGTTCTAAGCCTCGCAATATAAACTTCTCTCTATTTAACGCTAACCTAGTATTCTTTGTAGACTTACACAGTGTTCATCGTCTAAACACTCGATATTTCACATGCAATTATGTCACAGAGATACACATAGTAATACAATAAAAATAAGCAGCATCGTATACGGTTACGAAAAGGCAAGGTAAATTACTTGTTATATATGGATAAATACTATTTGAAATTAAGTAACACCATTAGAAATATTATTTCTTAACATCAGCGCTTCTTTCACAAATTTGGCCAACTTAATAAGTTCAAATTAATTCGTTGTATTCAGCAATTGGTGATATTTGTTAACGAGAGGCCGAATGCAATAACATTTCGTTAGATAGTTTCTTCTAATATCAACGCATATTTGACATTTTCAAACAAAATGAAACTCATCTTCGACTTCTTATGCGTTACAAGAAAGGCAAGAACGTTCGTTTTGTAGTATATTTTGATTCACCGGCCTGTCACCAAGATCTCTTACTTAATCTCCGCGCAATTGGTATCCACCGGAAATTGAACTCTTCGATTGAAACTTATTCGAATTGTGGGGGTCAGCGTGTAGTGCTGTCAGGCGCCATTTCTGACTGGGCTACACTAGAGTCACTATAATAGTCAGCAAAAGAACGAATATTATTTTGGATGTCAATAGCAATATCGTTTATAAAGACTAAGAATAATAAAGCACCGGTTACTTTGGCTCGATTGGTCATTGTCGGCTCGGGTACTACTTACATGTACCCCGGGTACTCTTAAGAATACTTACATGTACCCCGGGTACGGTAAATATACTAAAACGTAACCGGGAAATTTAACGCCAAATCGGTCGTTGTCGGCTTTTTTTTAAATTAATTATATTCACATTTATGTCAATTTTCTTTAAAATGGCTTCTATATTATCGAAACTCATACTCAACAAGCATGTTGATGCATTTTTTTTAAAGAAAAGTTTGTTTAAGAAAATCGGTAGCGCGTTTTACGACATCGGATTTTGGGCGGGAATATAACTCGGGTACAGTCTAAAATCGAGAGGGTACGATAACGTATATTTACCGTACCCGGAGGACATGTAAGTACATTGTATACTTAAGAGTACACGGGGTACATGTAAGTAGTACCCGAGCCGACAATGACCAATCGAGCGTAACTTTGTATATATATATATTTTTTTACTGATCTCTGCAAATTGTTCGTATACATATATGCGTTAAATAAAAACAATTAACTGGCAACCGCTGCAAAGTCGACGCGATTATCATCAATTCTTATTTTTTTCACCCATTTATGCCTAGCGTCTAGAAAAAAAGACTTGGCAAACAGCGTAGACCCAGATGAGACGCCGCATGAAGCGGCGTCTCATCAGGGTCTGCGCTATTTGCTTACAGATTTTTTTCTGTAAGAAATATTCTAAATATAGAAATAAATATACTAGACATCCCTCATTTTGGAAATAGATTGATCCAATTTAGAAGGATGGGAGAGTCCACTAGGCATAAATGGGTTAATGCAAAACTCAATCAGCCCACCAAGCTAGTACCCCAACATGTTGGATCTATTGGCTAGGTATATTCTTCCTATTGCGATGGACCTATGAACATCGGAATGTTGTACAACCTTGTACTGTAATTCTTACCAACCCGCATTTATCCGTATTTTACAAGATTATGTTAAAAGCAGTGATTCACTGAGTATCTTTAAATCTAACCTAAACAGAACTAACGAGCTTAGTTAAACCCCATTGTTCTTGTGTATAGGTAAACGTTATATTCAAATAAGTCAAATGCCCTTAATGAAAACATTATATGAGTAAATATCATCGAGTCCCTGCACATTGTGGAGCCATTGAATCTAACAACCACTTCTCTATAATTCGTCCATATTATAATGCCATTCGCATTACATTAAAGGGACTTGTTAACATATTTTCGAAGTTTTTACAAATATCATGAAATAAGTTTACTAACAAAAATGTAATATTTGGAATATTTTTTAAAATAATTATAATAACAGGAAAAACATATTAAACAATGTGCCTTGCCTGGGGATTGATCGAGTGACCCCTAGAAGCAAAAGCACACTCGCACACACTACACCACGCAGCCTATCGTTAGTTAAAACGTGTTTAAAACGCTATGTCGGTAAACATGTTTTTGCTTAATGTTCGATGAAAAGCATGACAAACGCTGTATATTGTTTTACGATTTCGATTGATGATTATCAATTAACACAGTTATATTTTAAACATTTTTCTTAGTCATGAGTGTCATTTTGCTTGTCTGAATATAATGCACACGCATTTTTGTATGAAGCTATGACATTTTTTTTTAACATTTTCATTTTGCTAATTGTGAACATTTCCCTTTAATTAACACAATTTCCATTATAACCAATGATGTTCATCTCAATACACTTCTTTTCGGCAGCGTTAGCTTACCTGCAACCTTATTTGAGATTGCATAATAATCATTTTAAATTATATACATGTGTTTATTCATTTTTTAAGTTTTAACTTTGTTTCATCGCATTGTCATTTTGTTAGTTGTATCAATAAGTTTTTAGTTAACTTCAATCAAAATTGCATGGGGGAACGCCTATTGCTTATTGAAACGCTCACGAGTCAGTTTCATTCGTAAAACCAGCACTTGGTATCTTAAGAACACTCCCACAGTGGAGATCGAACCCATTATCTCCCGGTCGCTGGGCGGACAGCATACCCACTACGCCACGGCAACCTATGTATCGTTTCGCTGTATCAATTATGTATGTATCATCATTTTGAGGAACACATAATACATCGTTTGCAGATCAAGACTTCTATCGACAGATATGATATAGCAAAGCAACTTATAAGTTTTATTCTTTAAGTGTTAAAGTTTTGATCTTGATAAAGAACCTAATTAATAACTCATGTATAATAAGAAAACGAATCAAGACTAGGTAAAAAAATAATATCATGGTTTGCTTGCAATTTTATTATACGTAACTTGTTTAACAATTGACTGAGCACTATTCTATGTACATCTCGGGTTTTCATTTGCCCATTCTCTATCGTTTTTAGAAAAGAATAATATTGCAGAATCGTGTTGTTACACATCTCAAAACAGGACAAAAACGTCCAATATGTGTTACTAACCAAGGGAAGAAATCTCGAAGGAAATCTCATACTTCCTCACAACGGTTACCCACCCTTGCTACGTTATATTTGAAACATACTTTCAGTATCTAAAAATAGCACCTAACCAAATTCAAGACATTTATATTATTTTTTTCAAAATATTTATTTGATGTCAAGAGTACTTTACAAGTATATGAACTAATGCTACTATTAACTCTATTGTATATTAACATAGTAGACTCAAATCTATAATAGGGAAAAATAATTTAATAAATACGTGTATAGTTATTAGCGGGATTGTACAATTATCTGGTTGAATATAGCACTCTTATATAAATATGCATGAACAAATTTCATTATTCACAGAGCATCACTAGTTGATGGCATAGTAGGGCGAATCGGTCCTTTACAGACCGAACGTGGTTGGCGGCTTTTGCCATTCAACCACAATAGCCGTGACATATTAGTCACATAACAGATGCAATCCAAACACGCAGCATACAGTGGGTGATTTATGAAGCAATACACTTATCATGATTCATGCAAACGTGCCAGATACATAATATATTACAGTACATTATTATGCACACATGCATTTGATAAAAACACTTGTGCGTGAAAAGTACACTTTCTTACGAGTTTTGAGTTTTATAGATTTACTCAATACAACAGTCCTTTGTACATTAACCATATATTGCAGTAAAGAACGAACGGAAGAACGAAAGAATGAACTAATGAACTAACGAACGAAAGAACGGACAAACGCACGAACGCACAAAAGCACGACCGAACGAACGAACGGACGGACTGATGGAGGACTGAATGAATGAATGAATAAATGAATGAACGAACTCACGAACGAATGAACGGATGTACGCACGAACGAACGAATGAACAAACGAACGAATAAACGAACAAACAAACGATCAATCGAACAAAAGAACGA